>CAUYSK010129022.1:0-20172 GCA_963575035.1 Avahi laniger
AATATAGCCTTCCAGGGAAACAAACAATAGGGATAATATTTTTAAGAGATTAATCATTTACTAGTCTTTACATACATTTTTATTTAATATTGATAAGAACAGGGTGAAGTAGTCCCATTTTATAGATGAAAAACATACTCTAAAATGAGTGCGATGCGCACCACCCGAGTGATGGACACGCTTGAAGCTCAGACTTGGGGGGGAGGCAAGGGCAACATACGTAACCTAAATATCTATACCCCCATGACATGCTGAAATAAAAAGAGAGACAAAAAAATCAGTCTTTAAAAATTATCTTTTGGACCGGGCGTGGTGGTAATCCCAGCACTCTGGGAGGCCGAGGCAGGAGGATCACTTGAGGTTAGGAGTTTGAGATCAGCCTGAGCAGCAGTGAGACCCCCATCTCTGCTAAAAATAGAAAAAAAATTAGTTGGGCAACTAAAAATAGAAAGAATTAGCCAGGCATGGTGGCACACGCCTGTAGTGCCAGCTACTGGGGAGGCTGAGGCAGGAGGATGGCTTGAGCCCAGGAGTTGGAGGTTGCAGTGAGCTGTGATGATGCCACTGCACTCCAGCCTGGGTGACAGAGCGAGACTATGTCTCAAAAACAAAATTCTCTTTTGATTCTTTGTAACTTGTTCTTTCTTATTAGCTTGCAACATTAATTTGTCCTGTAATTGAATGACTATCCATGTATCAATTAACTAGAAAAAATAAACAGAATGTGGCAAGATGCTATAATACTAAAGGAACCCCTAGTTTACATCACTGAATAAACAACCTAGGTCGGATGTTCGGTATAAATAGAAACACAGAGCAGCTGCCACGTGCAACCTGTACACGTGGATGTCCTTGCGCCTCCCAATCCTATCGCACCGCTCCTGGGCCTTCGCATCCACCACGGGGTTGAGGTCGCTATCGCAGAACACCATGGTGTCCGCCTCCGCAAGGCTGACGCCCGCCGAGTGGCTGTGAGTTGAGAGGATGGCACAGAATATCCGCTTATCTCTGCTGAAACTCCTCATTAACTCCTGAATGACAGAAGTTCATTGATATCAAAACTAGTTAGAAGATAATTACAAGTTTGAAATTAAACTAAGCATCAAAGTTATCAATGCAAGTCCCTCTGAAGTCAGCCATTTCAAACGAATCCTACCCAGTGAAACGGATCGTTCCAACACGGGCAGCAGCCTATTCTCTCTCCTGGAAACCAGTGTGGCCTCCCAGGGGCGTCCTGGACACCACGGGGCAGGTCACAGGGGCAGGACGGTGAAGTGGAAGTGGAATGTCATCTACCGTCTCCGCGTGGGCCGGCAGGAGACAGGGAGCGAGGACGGCCCAGGGGGACCTCAGCAGTGACCAGGGCGGCAGCCTCCCTGCTCCTGGGCGTGGGGGGCTTCCTGGCACGCTCCCCACAGACCCGTCTTGCTGCCTCAGCCCATGAGCCTGTTCCAAATGACTCATACTACGCTTTCCTCATTTGGCATCAATCAGCGTAGTTATAATAAATTATAATTAGCATTAATTGCTATTACAGACTATTTGTTGGACACAAGTGACTATATATTTTATCATTTGTAAAGAACATAAATACTGATTAATAAGCTTAAACCCAAAAATATTTTACTATAGTCTATTAAAATTATATTTAAAAATATGCATTTTGAAAGTATTATTCCATAAATATTGTGAGGGGAAAAAATGAAAACTTTATTAATTTGGGTGCTCCTCTATGGCATTCAAAAAAGTTTCCCAGTAACTCAGTGGATTCTAACGTCCCTAACCCTCAGCCCACAGCTGCCGCGCCGCCACGAGGAGAAAGAGCAAACCCCATTTCCCACAGCGAGATTTTGCCCAAGTGGCCAAAGCTCCAGAGCCTGGTGCTCTCTATCCCCGCCAGGGCCCACACAGAGCAATCTGTGCCCCGGGAAATCGTCAGTGATAACAGATCGGCTGGCAATCAGTGGAGGCCAACAGCTGGGTAGGATACCAGCAGAAATTTAACAGGAAGATAAGGAGAAGAGACAGGGAGGGCCTGCAGAGATCACACCCCTCCCGGCGGAAGACAGCCTGCAGGCCCAAGGCCTGGAGAGGACGCTCAGAGCTGCAGTCCCTGGCTCTGCCTGGGGCAAAACCGTAACCGTCTGGAACCACTAAAGCAGGCTGTAACCACACACAGATCTGACGGGAAGGGGTCAAAACCCGACTGTCTCTGGAGCTTTAAGCACAATGCCTGACCAGTCAGTGGCCAGCCACTAAGCGTGCAGATGGGGGCAATCCCAAGACGATACTAAGTGTGCAGACACGGGGCACCTAATGGGTGAATTTTATTGTCTGTGGATTATAGCTCAACAAAGTGCCTGGAAGCAGCTCCGGACTGGAAAGAAAGACTACCGATCGTCCCCCAGCAGACTGCTGAGCAAACGCGCTTCGTCTGGAGGAACAGGGAGTCACTCCCAGCCCCTGGAAGAGAGGGCTCCAGGGCAACACGTCCAGGCTGGAACAGCTTTGCTCCCACCGGCAGGGTGGTTCCCACATTCCTCGCTGCCTGTGCACGTGTGTCTGTCATCAGACTCTCCTGTGGACTAGTTTTAACATTGCATTGGTTCTCTCATCAATTAATGAGCTAAAAATCTTTGACACATGTTCATTTAGTAGGTATATGATGAGAGTCATGATTTTGCCATTTTCAAAATTATCATTTAACGCCTGCTACACACTGCTTACAAGAAACTCACTTAAACCTAAGTAAAGGAAGGTTGACAAAAAAGAAAACAGGCAAATGCAAACAGGAAAAGCTGAAGTGTGCGTCAGTGTTAACGTTAGACAAGCAGAGATTAAGGACAGGAAGGACGTTGCAGAATGATAAAAGGTGAGATTAATGAATATCATATAAAGGTCACAAACCAAATAATAGATATTGTTTCGACTGCTTTTGAAACGTTGTTTAGAAAATGTCCTAAGTCATAAAATAATGATTAATATAAAAGTTTTTGATGATGGTAAAATTATATTTAGATGTAAAGGAATTAGCAATAAGTTTAGTAAGTTCTTTTAAAAATGCAAGTATTTGCTAAAGTTAAAATTCACACATTAATGTGAAGGATGTAGAACTGTGCACCAGGCTGACAAAAATCCTTCCCAACTGTTGGACAGAGAATGCGGAAGCACCCAGGGCAGATCTGATTTAGTATTTTTGTCTGGTCCAATTCTTAAGTTCACCTTAATGTGCATTTGCTTATAAACACTCTCCGGCTTAATTTACAGATGTATCTGTATGAGGAATAATTTAGAACTGCAGTTCTTCACCATCTATAGCAGTTTCCACAGTCTCTCATTTAATCTTCCAACAATAGCTTAAACGTGGGCTGACCTTACCTGATGCTGTTCGTAGTTGGCATATTCATAGATCCTGATGAAGGTCAGAAAGTAGAAGTTGAAAAACAGCTCTAAGATATCTAACGTTAAAATCATCTGAGATAAAATAAGCACCCGCCGGCCTTCAGACTTCAGTTTCTGCAACAAGACAGCCAGTGCTTCCAACTTGCCTGTTGTCAGTGAAACAAGACACACGTGTGAGTGGGCAGCCCTCCCCCACACCCCCACGGCTGGCAGAGCCAGGCCCCGGCCCCGTCCCTCACCGGAGTCGTACTGCACCAGCCGGAGGTCGGGGAACTGCAGCAGGTGTGGGGCCGAGATCTGCTGCAGCTGCTGCAGGTACGGGGCCAGCTCCTCCCTGAGATTGTGCTGAAGACCTTCATCTTGCGGCTGTAGGACAGCGGAGGGTTGGAGGCGCACAGGCTCGGGGGAGCGGCGACCACGGCTGGCAGCACACAGAGAACCCTGGAGAAAAGTGCTGCAGCTTTAGCCGCCTCACGGGGAGGCAGGGGCGGCTTTTACCTGTGGCTTTCTGAAACCTCGCATTGCTCAGTGTCTTGTCTGGGTGGCTGAGCTGTTACCCCATAGGTGGCCTAGAGTCCAAGCCCTCACTCACCCGTGACTGTCTCTCCCCACTGGCAGGTCACCGTCCGGCGGTTAGCGCTAGTGGGACTCCCACGTGGCACACCCTCTGCCTCAAGGCTGCCACTGGATGCGCGTGGGGCGGGATTACCCCAGTTACCTCTAAACGCAACTCGACCCTGCACTGGGACCCTGCTGTCAGTTTGAGGCTACAGTATTGCACCGAAGACGCTGGGCCCCTGAAAAACTGTGGTGCTGCAGCTAAGTGAGGTGCAGGCAGAGAAAACATGCTGCGTGCGCACCTGCGTCCAGCCCTCGATGGCCTGCGGACGGGCGGGCATCTGCACTGCAGTCCGGCTGTCTCCACGCCTCCCGCGTGGCCTCCCCCGTGAGCTCAGCAGGGACCAGGATTTCTCCAAGCCAGGCCAGCCACCAAATCATTGCAAAGCCCCCCCAGGGGACACCCGAAACATGGCATCTATTAAAGTGCTACCGACATGGCTTGTGCCTCAGGCCCGAGCTTGGGCTCCCTGAACGCTGAGACTCTACTTCAGCCCCGGGGCAGTCTGGCCTCACAGCCCCACCCTGGCGCGTTTGCCAGCGGTCAGCCTTGGCACGGCCCCTGCTCCGTGGCTCCTCAGGACCTGCCAGGACAAGGGGACTGACTTGAAAGAATCCTGCCTCAGACTCCTCCACCTCCTACCCCGTATAGTCCAGTATCTTCGGACCTTTCTTTCACAATGAGAACATATTCATTATTACTCATATAATTTTTAAAAACAATAAAGCAGCAAAAAGGTTTTCACTTCTCTGTATCACATGGAATTAACCTGGATACACACGAGTGAGTAACCCCTTCCCCGAAAGTCGGTGTTTAAGAAACCTGCCCCCGGGGGCTGCCGTGTTTCCTGGTGGCGGGTCAGCGAGCAGCAGGACAAGGACAGAACCAGACCCGGTCCCAGGCCTCGGTCTCCTGTGATGCTACGGCTGTCAGCACACAGGTGACGATTCCAACCCAACACTCCCCAGTTACTGAAGACGCAAAGGGTATAAGCTGAAGTGAGTTTCAAAAGCATGCAGGGAACATGTGAGAAAACAAACCGCAACCACATTTTCTCCAAGTCCCTGTGTGGGCAGCTTAAGGGACAAGGAAGTTGCTTCCATTATTTACTAAACAATTTCTGCAACCTTATTATTCTTCGATTTTCTGATTAAAATTTTAAGGGCTTAAAAACAAAGTATCATAAAGGTATTTTGGGGACGCCAATTTAAAATGCAGTCTATAATTTCAAACCAGCTAAAAAAATCTACCAGACCCAAATTAGGCTAGTAGGTATCTTTTTAAAAAACCAAAATATCAGATTCTTTTATGAATCATGATTTATTTTAAAAATGAATAACATCGCAAAAATACATAATCATTATTTCTTGAGTAGAATGCTGGAAAAAAATTCCAGAACTAGAAAAGGTAACTTATGGAAATTGTCTTTAACACTTAAAACACAGAGTATTAAAGCCACACAAAAAGCCAGTAAATCCTAGAACCATTTTAAAAACCTCTAAAGCACCAGGAAGAAGTTAATACCTATTTCTCAAAGTAAACATTCTGTTCTTAAAAGCAAAATAAGAATTTAAATCGGCTGAAAACGTGCTCTCCGTGCGCCATTGCGGGGAGGGGGAGCAGCGCCCGAGAGGCTACCTTTTCACGGCGTCCTGCAGGAGGCGCTCTGCGGTGCGAGGCCAGCGTCAGGTACTGATGGCTTGGCGCGTCCAAGCACGGGCAGCGGCTCCAGGGACCTGTCCACCCCCACTTATCTCCAGAAAAGTGATGTAGGGGGACCTTCCTTTCCCCAAAAAACGAGCAAATTCCCAATAAATCTTTGCCGTACACTGGAGCTCTGGAACAGCGACGCTCGTTACAGAAAATATTCTATCCAAACGCTCCTTTAAAAGCCTTATCCTCTCCTCCAGCGACTCCTTCTGCTCCAGAGGCAGAGAGAGGAGACAGAAGAGGGTGTTACCACGACACGGGGTGAGAAGCTCTGAGTGGTAAAGCTACGTTTTAGGCCTGCAAATAACCTCCTGCCCACGAGAATCACGAGGGACCAGTGGGTTCGGGGAGGTGGCAATGCGCCTGCGCTGGGAGTCACCTGAAAGAGGCTCCCCGCAGGCCTTGGCGGCACTCCTGGTTCACCTGGTAACAAGTGCGCAACGGCGAGTCTGTTTGGTGCGCCGGCTGGGGAACAGAACCGTTCCGACTCTACAGCAAACATCCGGGAGCCTGCTTGGGGCCGTGGGCTGCCGCAGCGTGGAGACCTGGAGGGGACGCATTTCTGCCCTCCAGGGATTTGTGATCTAAAATGATCAATCAAGGTGAAATAAGAGAAACGCTCACAGGTTGAAGTGAGCGGATGTTACATTTTCAAAATAACGTGGAGCACATTTTCCTCGCACAGCGGGCAGGTGTGGGGAGACCAGCGTCTTCCCCAGCTCAGGAGTCGCTGGCGGGTTACGGGGAAGCACGATGAGTGCGAGGTTTTCTATCATGTTGGTCCTGTCCTTGCCATTTTTACCCCGAAACTGCCTTAGGAGACTTGGGTGGAGTCACATCCCCCTCCGTGCCCCTCTTCTCCTCTCTGGAAAGGGGTTCCACCTGCTTCTACAGTTCCTAACACGGAAATATTAACATGTTTCACCTGGTATCCCAGAGGAGCATTTGTTAAAGTTCTTTAAGGGAAAAAAAAAAAAATCCCCTCTTCCTTAAATCCCAAACAGCTGAGGCTGGGACGAGGCCATCCGATGTGGTGCAAAGTATTCAGCAGCGCGCCCGGCGCACAGGCAGCGCGGAAGGCCGCGGCCGCTACCAGCCCCCGGTATCGCGCAGAGCTGGGCGCGGGCAGGGTGAGGAACCGAGGCTGCGGAGTCTGCTGTGTGCTGAGCTGTGTCCGCCCGAATTCACACGCTGGAGTCTAGTGTCTGTGTCTGGAGATGGGGTCTTTATATGGTAATTAAGGTTAAAAGAGGTCAAGGGGTGGGACCTGGTCCGAGGGAGAGACAGGAGAAAGGGTTCGAGTTCCCTCTCTAGAGAGACAGAACCAACCGCACCACCCGTCTTGAGTCCTGGCTCTGCCCTCACCAGCTGCACACAGTTGGGCGACTGATTGAACCTCTCTGTGCCTCAGTTTCCTCATCTGTGGACGGGAGGCCCTGGAGCAGGACGCAGTACCAGCGGTCCCAGCTGCCACCCGGCGCGTGGGAGGGCAGGGGTCACAGGGGTCACAGCGACTGACCTGGCGCAGCGAGTGCTGGGGGTTTCCGAAAGCTCAGGGGAGGACCGGCTGCCACATGCTCTGTGTGACGATGAGGCCCGGGGGCCGACACGGTCTGCAGGACGCTTCCTGTGAAGGAAGACACGTTACTTGTTTCTGAACAATGTGATGGCAGAGACTTATAATACTGATCAAGCTTGCGTGTCTTAACTAAAGATGTTTAACGTTTTAACTGCAAGACAACATTCTAAGAGTCCTGTTTTAAAAATAATTGCAGCTAAGGCATTATCACCAAATCCATTTAAAGGAAAATATATTAAAAACAATTTCAATGTGACTCATTTACACGAAGTTCTAGAGAAGACTAATTCAGTCTCCAGTGACAGGAAGCAGGTCGGAGGTTGCCGGGGGCTGAGGGCTGGGAAGACCAGGAAGAGGCACCAGGCACCTTTTTGGGGTGATGAGAATGTTCTAGATCTTGATTGTGTTGGTGGGTGAATGGCTGTAAAAACTTGTCAGCACTCCTGAAGTGTGTGCTTAAAATGGGTACGTTTTATTGCATTTTAATTATAACTCAATAAAGTTGATTTTTTTTAAATCTCCAGTTTGAAAAAACAAAAATACTTTCAAATTTACCTCAACAATCACATAAGAATCATGATAAAAATAACCTAGAAAAGCGAAGTGCTGCCATACCCTGCCTTCATGACGCCGTTTATGGAAGAAATCGGTGTTGACAGGAGAAACAAGTTCTGATCTATCAGTGACCAATTAATAACAATGTATTATGTACTTGAAAATTGCTAAGACAGCAGATTTTAAATGTTCTCACCACAAAAAAAGGGTATTTGAGGTAATAGCATGTTAATTAGTTTGATTTAATTATTCCACAGTGTGTGTGTGTGTGTATAAATGTCTCTCTCTCAAAACACCACATTGCATCTCACAAATATATACAGTTTTTATCAATTAAAAATAAATTTAAAAAAGAAATCGGTGTTAATGTTTTCTCATGGTTCTCTAAAATCTCTCCTAAGAAATTTGTATACAGCATTTAAAGAGTATTTAAAACCAGGAGGAAATTATCTATGCTAAATTATCATGATCCTATAAAATATCTAAAACTTACTTCTCAGTAACTTGTTTGTTGGGATTTGATCACTGCTGATCACTATCCAACGTAAGGAGGGTTTTACTTATGACCTAACCGCATGGAACACTCTCACGTCCCGCACGCAGCTCCCCCGGCCCGTGGGCAAGAGCCGGGAAGGGCGTCCAGCTCGCCGAGCACAGCTGTTTCCCGGAGCCAGGAGATGCACTTGCGAGATAGACGGAGGCACCAAGGAAGACAGATGAGCAAGGCCCCTCCCAATACGTGTTCTCAGAAAGCACTCATGGGTCCCTACCCTGTCCCCTCCACACACACACAACACACGCACACACACAAACACAAATACACACGAACATGCACAGATGCACAAATACAAACAGATATACGTGAACACACACAAATACACCATGAACACACAAACACGCACACACACACCACACACATAAACGCACAAACACAAATGCACACTCACACACACACAGAAATGCACACAGACAAAACACACACACAGATGCACACCTACAACACAGAAACAAGCGGACCAGAGGCAGTGCCTCACATCCTCGGGGCCCCCGTGATGCAGGAGTCTCCCCTGTCGCGGCCACGTCACGCAGCGTCTCCAGACGAGGGCTGTGCAGAAGCCAGGACCCCTCGGGACACTGAAATGGCCTACCGGCCGTGAGCTCCAAATTAAATCCCTGCTCACAGGCTTAGAGGCCACCTGAGCTGCCAGTAAGACCTGGGGACATGCAGGCAGTGCGATTATGAGACACGCCGCCCCGGAAGAACTCCCCCAAGTGATTCAACATAAAACCGAAATGGTTTCTAACTCTGAAAATCACAGCGCTGGTGGCACTTAGGCAACTGTTTTCTCTAGATCCAAAGATGTACAATTATTATTTTTGGCTTTTGCCTTTTAACATCTCAAAAATAAGGCTGCCTGTTAAACCTGCTGGCCCTTGCCCTTCGAGCCGTGGAACACAGCGTGGCAGTACCTTGCAGCTGCAGTGGCTGGCCCGCCGTGAGCTGCTGGAGGTGGCTGTGCGACAGCTCAGCCACTTGTTCCCCTGGAACTGCAGCGTCACCGGCGCCTCTGGCTGGGCCACTCTGCTCTGCGGGCCCGCGAGGGACGCCAGCGGAGCTACTTTCACGACCTCTCCATCTGCTTGAAGAAAGCAGAGCAAGGGTAAGCTGGTCCTCGCTAGTGGGCCGAAGTCTGGCGATAACTGGAAACGCCGCCTTCCCCGCAGGCCATGCCGGTGCCCGAGGAGGAGAGAAGAAAGGCTCTGCCCGACGTCTCGGCCACAGGGAAGACATCTTAGGCAGACACCACCCCATAGCTTTGCTTAGAACGACATGCCTGAACCCACGGAAGGCTTTGCGCTGTGGACATGGCAAATGACTCCGCCTCTGGGGAGGGCAAGCCGCTGACATACCGTGGCTATCACGGGCTGAACCGTGTCTCCCCAAATGCATACACGGGAGCCCCGACCTGTGATAAGACACAACACAGCTGTGCTCCGAGAGGGGCTCCTGAGGAGGTAGCAGGGTTCATGCGGCCACGAGGGCAGGGCCTCGTCCCATGGGGCTGGTGTCCTGCTAGCAGTGGGAGAGGCGCTGGAGAGCGATCTCTCTGCAGGCGCAGAGAGAGGCTGCGTGAGGGCAGTGAGAAGGCGTGGCTGCCCACAAGGAGAGAGGCCTCAGAAGGACCCAGCCCTGCCCACACCTTGACCTTGGTCCAGCCCCCAGGACTGGGGGAGAAACCCCCTGCAGCTTCAGTCCAGTCTGTGGTTCTCTGCTATGGCAGCTACCCTAGCAAACCAACACAGCGGCTGATGCAGCAGCTACCCCAGCAGACCGACGCAGCGGCTGATGCAGCAGCTACCCCAGCAGACCGACGCAGCGGCTGATGCAGCAGCTACCCTAGCAGACCGACGCAGCGGCTGATGCAGCAGCTACCCTAGCAGACTAACACAGCAAAGCAATGCAGCAGCTACCCCAGCAGACCGACGCAGCGGCTGATGCAGCAGCTACCCCAGCAGACCGACGCAGCGGCTGATGCAGCAGCTACCCTAGCAGACCGACGCAGCAGCTGATGCAGCAGCTACCCTAGCAGACTAACACAGCAAAGCAATGCAGCAGCTACCCTAGCAACCTAGCACAGCAGCTAAACATTACCATTTGCAAACAAGATACCTAACTGCGATACCCTAGTGTCGACCTAAGTGAGGAAACTGAGGAAGATTAATGGACTGGTGTGTTTGGACCAAGGCTGGGGACAGCCGGGAAGCACTGGGCCGTGCAGTGGAGAACAAAGGTCAGGCTCAAGCATTTAAAGAAGAAAGATTGAGGCAGTAGAGGGCGACTGCAAAGGCTGTTTGTCAAGAATTCTCCCTGGGCTGGGCGCCATGGCTCACGCCTGTAATCCCAATTCTCTGGGAGGCCAAGGTGGGAGGATCGCTTGAGCCCAGGAATTTGAGGTTGCTGTAAGCGAGGCTGATGCCACGGCACTCTAGCTCAGGGCAGCAGAGTGAGACTCTGTCTCAAAAAATAAAATAAAATAAAAATAAAAAATAAGACAATGTGAGCTGGCCACTGAGCGGGCAGGACCAGCGGCCATGAGCGGGGCTGTGTCTGAGCCCGTGGTTTCACAGTGTCACAGGATGGGCAGGGCTTGTGGCTGTGCTGAAGGTCACAGCTGCCGGTGTCTCGGAGCCCAAGAGGTCTGGGGGGCCAGGTTGCTGCTGCTGTAATCAATGAGCTTGGTTTGTACAAAGTGGTTTACGTCATTACAATTGTTATTTTGAACAGTTTCAATTTAAAAGAAACCTTCCAAGATTATACCACGATCACATTCTTGGCATTTTCCCGTTAGAAGTAACTTTACTGTACAAGCATAACACGGTTAATTATATAACTGAAAAATCAGAACACTGAACTCAAAGCTGAACAGCAGCATTGAGACAGGATCCCAGCAGGGCTGGCAGGTGTGGCGCAGTGCCGTGCGTCTAGCGGCTCTGGGGTCGCATGTGCCGTGGTCGCGTGTGGGGCTGGGATGCACGCCGTAAACGGTGCTGTGCCACACATCACGGCTCAGCTGTGGGTCCACACACCTTGATTTGCAGAGACAGTGGTGGCGGGTGGTCTTCCTCACGTCTGTCCTGGCTGGGCCGCCGTGGCTGTGGTCACAGGACGCGGTGCCTGGACGCTCGGGAAAACGACCGTCTTGCCCTCTGGTTTCTGTCCATAAGGCACAGGCTGGAACAACCTGGGAATCAGTTTTAATACAAGAAATACCTCAGATGTGCGTCATGACAATAGCACTCGACAGTGAGGGACGTGCGCAGATTCACGCGGCTCAGGGAAAGGCCGAGCCACTCCTGCTCTGGTCCCGGGGCATCTGACGCTTCTTACGACACAGTCAACACCGGCCACAGACACTCAGCGAGGTACACGGACGACACGGGGCCTGGAACTGCCTCACTCAATCTTCATGCTACACGGGAAGGAAGGTTCAGATGCAGATGGTGGAGGGTTTTAATTTCAAATCGCATACTGAGTTGGGCTGAGATTAAGAGAACTTGGCACTTTTCTTCTAGGTAGTTCTGTAGGAGGCGGCCAATCTCCTGAGACTGGACGTGTCACAGGAAGGGCCTCTCCAGGGCCACATGGCACCAAGAGGATGGCCCAGGGAGGGCGAGGCTGTCGTGGACAGCAGCTGCACGTGTGTGGACAAGAGGAAGCCCCGGGGACAGAGAGTGGCGAAGACGGTGCGTGGAGCTAACGTGTTAAGGGCGTCACAACAAAACCCGAAGCCTGAACCGAAAGGAAGGAAGGAGGCATCAAGAGACGCACAGAAGAGTTGGGTGCAAAATTTATGAAGATCAACCGCATAACTCGACGGTGAAATAGAGTTGATAACTGACATGCATGAGAAATCTTTCCCAGGATAGGATTTATGACACTGTCGCCTTCCTCCATGCCTGGCGTTCAAGCTGTCACCGGCACCTGGTGATGCCGGGTCTAGGGAAGCTGAGGACAGAGCACTTTCCCTCACCGGGACAGGGACTGGCAACAACCAACTACCGCAGGATCTTCAAGAACCGCACAGAAAATAAACACAAAGACACCACGTCTCTACCGCTAGAGATACCTGCTCTCCACATCTGGTCAAGTATCTTTCCAAACCAGGGCTTGGCACGTGTTTCGAGTGGCAGGGCCTCCAGCCCACACACTCCGCCCTGTCACCGCGGCACACACACAGCCACAGACGACACTGAGATTTCAATTTCATACTATTTTCACCTGTCACCAATATCATTCTTACTTTTACTTATCTGCAGAACACATATCTGTTAAAGGATTTACATTCATAATATATGAAGAACACTTAAAACTCAATAAGATGACAAAAAATTTAATGGACATCAAGGGAGGAAGGGGGGGGGCCTCTGGTGTGTGGGAAGAGGAGGGAAAGAGAGAAATGGGGTTGTCAGGGTGAGGAGCAGCCGGCTTCCCAGAGAATACCTTCTCATGCAGCTCTGACTCAGGCCCCGTCATCATGCACGCACCCCAAAAAATCAATAATTAAAGTCGACCAAGGTGTGGGAGGAATGCACAATGGAATACCGACAGTAACAAAAACATACTTGCACCAAAGATGAGCAACATCGACCACACTGCGCGTGGCAGGGAAGAAGGCTCTGACCTACGCCATTTTGGCAAACGGTGCTTTGACTGGACACTATGAAGCTGGAGACAGAAAGGGGACAGCAAACCTGTCCCCCCCAGGATGTGGGCACGTCCAGGTAACCACATCTGTGTAGGCCAGTTGAACCACTCAGATCATGCAGATCATGGGAGCCAGTCTCTCCCCAGCAGAGGAACAGTGGCAAGGACAAGCTAAGAAGAATCCTGTCGCTCGGTGTGAAAAACTGGCTTAAAAACTGGAGGTATTGGTATGAAATCGTGGTTTTTAATGTATACCCAGAGGCTGAAACATACAGGAGCAGAAATAAACATGCATGTGTGGATGCAGGGGTTAATACACGCGAGGATTTCCTAGCTCCACCTGCTGGGGACACAGGGAGGACACCCGCAGCGATCAGCACGCCCAGCACCCAGCGTGGTTTCCAACTACTGCTCTGCAGTGAAAGGAACCGGGGCTCCTTGACAATGCTGACAGAGTAAAACGCAAAAACTGAACCACTAAATACTGAAAATGTAACGGAAGTAAGATCGAGACCAATGATGTCCTTCATACCAACAAATTTCAACGTT
Source organism: Avahi laniger (assembly GCA_963575035.1). NCBI lineage: Eukaryota > Metazoa > Chordata > Mammalia > Primates > Indriidae > Avahi > Avahi laniger. Next base: position 13,621 of record CAUYSK010129022.1, read on the forward strand.
AGACACCCTTAAAATAAAAAGATTCACATTATCCCAATTAACCGTCCTCACACACGGCTCAGAAAGGCTGGCAAAGCGGTGGCGGAGATGTAAACACAAAGACGATGGCTGACAGGTGGGTCTGTCCCCTCCCAGGCCGTGGGCTACACCTGCTTCAGAATTCAGAAGCTTCGGGTCTCAGAGAGGTAATTCCGTGTGAGAACCACAGCTACATCGCTCCCTCAGGAAGGCTGGGAGTCACGACAAAACACAGCAACACCGTGCGGAGAAACTTCCCCTCTCAGTGAACAGCGTCGGCGACGGCCTCAGTGAGCTCAGGATCTGCCCACCAGGTGAACTCAGGACAACTCGAGTTTTGTGAAGGAGTTGAGGACGGAAACCAACTTGCCGTTTTCAGAGATTTCAGGACTTTCAAATCATGGATAATAGACCGTGGATGATCAGACGAGACGGAATAAGAGATTCACAGAGCACTCCGTAACCACAGAGACCACGATCCTTCACAGAGCCCTGGCTCTCGTGCTCTGGACAACAAAGAAGCGAGTTCTGGTTTGGCGAGGCTGACCACACAATCGGCCTCCTGATCCCAGGGGCGCAGGGGGGTGTGTCTCGGGATCTGGATCTGGAAAGATCCACCAAGACAAAGGACGGGAGACATCACATGCGTAGTAACATCTTGCCTCTGAGACCACCACACGGGGGTGGGGTGGGGGGGGCCGGCCGTTCTTCCTAACACCTGGGCGTGCAACCATTTCTGTGATTCTCTGAGACATCTAGTGTGTTCCCCTTTTTAACCTATGTTAGCCAACACAGATTTCTATTTTCGAAGAACCCTGACGACACAGTTAAGAAAGAAAGAAAGAGAGAGAGAGAGAGGAAGGAAGGAAGGAAGGAAGCAGAGAGAGAGAGAGAGAAAGAACCAAAGGGGAGGGAGAGGAGTTGAAAACAGCTTTATGGAGCAAAGCGCACCGGGCCCTGGGGAGGAGCAGATGTCCCAGGAGCCGGTGGGAGTGTGGGGGAGGGGCTGGAAACAGGCCAACCAGAAGGCAGAGGGGCTGGTGCCAGAGGAAGGCCGGGAATGCTGACCTTTCCTGGGAGGTTTGGCAAATCGTCCATCACCCCACTCCTAGAAATGGATCCTCTAGTCGGCAGCGTGTTCGAGCACAGACAGGCCTCCCGGGCACGCTGTCTACAGCCCCTTCCTGCAGGTCGGCATCAAGTCCTGAACTCCCTGCAGGGCCGCTGTGGCGCAAGGGAGCGATCGACAGTCGTCCAGGCACCGTCAGATCAGGAATGAGCGGGGTCCACGGGACCGGGTTGGGGCCTGAGCGGGGAACAGGGTCGGGGTGTGGGGCAGGCACAGGAAGGGGAGCGGGGCGCGGGCAGAGGCGTCCATGAGGACGGCCCAACTGGCTTTCCAGCCTGGCCCGCGTTCTAGGGACCGCGGTGTGATCAGAAAGAAAGCCGGGCCTAGGCGGCTGGGAGGAAGGTAGGCCGTAAACGAGGACCATCACTCGTGCGTGAGGTGCAGTTACACAAAGAAGAGGAACACTGAATGTCTAACTACTTTCTGGCATGAGATGAAAGGTGCTTTGATGAAAAGAGCACGTCTACTTCCAAACAGTAGAAGTATTATGTTTTGCTAAAGTTATATTCTACACGATATCATGTTTTGTCTAAAAAAGGAATTTTACCCACTAATTGGCAAGAAAAAACAAATACCTTTTTTTTCTTTTACTACGTCTTAATACACAATAGTGAACATTTGGGATTGAACCTTCGACATTCCTCCTCTCACGTGAGGAGTCTGGGGCAGGATGTACGGGACAGACAGCCCATAATCCCTGAACTGGTCTGGACGGTGACTAACCTTCTTCGTCAGTTAAAGAGGTGCTCACTTTTCTTCTCTTTCCAGAAGGAGAGTCCTACAGTTTAAAATGCAGGACCAGATGTTATCACTCAGAAAGCAAAACACACACTCGATGGTTAAGAACATGCACTTTCCAATTTGGAAAGTCCACTACAGCATGGGACTTTCCCACAGCAGGTGCAGAAAACATCGAGGTCAAGACCCAGGGGAAGGTGGATTTCCCAGTCGACGCAGGAACTGTGCCTGGGAGGGCAGAGAAGCCAGGGACAGCGACTGCCTGGGGGGCAGGCGGGGCTGTGAGAATGCATCACCCACTCAGAATAACCCGAAAACCACTGCGTGAGAATAACAATCTTCACCTGCTCCCCAGCTCGGGACCACCAGTGTTTTTGCATAAATGCAACAGTAGTGAAATACATTTTCTATTCCTGCATCAGAATTGCAACAAATTTTATTTTTCAACAGATGGAAATGACCAGATAACCTTTAAAGATAGTATTTAATTCTATTTAAGTACATATATTTTTAATTTAGCCATTAAATGTGAAAGATAAAGGGTAGAAAACAAATGTTTAAGATCTTTTTCTCGAATATGGACAAACTCACATCTTCGAGGTGCAGCACACGTCAGCTGAACACCTGAGTCAGATCTCTGATCAGCCAAAGCCAATGTCACCCAACGTCACCATAGACTCAATAAACATCTATGATACATGAACAAATCTGACACCTTATATTAAAAATAATATTTTAAATTTAGGGTCAAGTTCATCTGCATTGGTGAAGAATTTCCAAACTAGAACTTCTTCTTAACAGATGTGTCATCAACAGAACTAAACACTGTCCTTGAAGATGGCTTTGCTCAATGCCGTGAGTGCCGGCCCACCTAACAATTCCGTAGAGAAGCAGCGCGTGACCAATCTTTCTACTACACTGCCCATGGCTGGTCACGTGGTTAGAAACCTGTGCTGGCTCAAAAAAGATAAAAGTGTTTCCTGCAGTGTCCTCCCATGTAGTCTCTCTTCACCTCTGCGTCAACTGTTAACCTGTTTCCGTACTTCATTGCTGACAGGTTAACAATTATCTGTGTGCCTGACATCGACAGCTTTTGTGATAACCACTCACTGTACTACGGCCGTTTGCCACGGCGATGACAGATACAGGTTTATGTTTCAACGGACAGAACTGCAGAATATAAAGCCCCACACGGAGGTTTTTCCACCCCATGTCACCTCAGGGTACATACCACATTTACAAGTGAATACTCAGAAATCCATAAACATAAATGACAGGCTTTATTTATAGTACAGGTACATAATCCCTCACCCAAAATCCTTAGGGCCACATAGGGTTTGGAATTCAGACTATTTCAGGTAAGTTAGGTGATAAAATAAGCATTGTGAAAATATGTCTGGGAAACACCATTACCGAACTTGTGCAGCGAAGCCCCCCACAGACCCACAACTGGGACAAACGACACCAGCCTGGCCCTGGCTCGGGTTGTTCTGCTACAAAACGGGTCTGGGCCACACAGAGCAAAACAGTTCGGCTTTCTGAGCTCTGGGGGTCTTAGACTCGCACCTAAAAGTATGAGCCACACACTGCTGCCCTGCTAATTGGACGCAAGGTCACCTACACCTTCACCCTGTCACCAGTCACTGCAAGTTCAGGGACGGAACCCAGACTCAGGAGACAGGCTGCTGGGACTCCAAACGGCAGGGCCAAGGCAGATGGGGCGGAACCAAGGGTAAGACCTCATATTTCTGCTGCGATTGATTCGAAGTCGCCTTAAGAAAATTCATTCTTGAAATTGACTTTCTAGGTAGTCCCAAAGATGATGACCAGATCTGTCCTGTCTGGAAGGCAGACCAGAGGACAGAGCGGCTGGAGGCTGGCTCCTAGAGTCGTCCAACAAGGACACTGCCCCCGAAACCCGTCGCCAAGAGCATGTGGGCTCCCACGTCACAACTGAAATACTTACCACGTCGCTTTTACTGCCAAGTGGGGTGCTCACTTTCCGCGCTCTGGACTCCTTCCCTGCAAAGTTAACACACAGCGTTTGTGAGACCTCGGTCCACCTCACACCGCAAAGCAAGGGCGGTCTGTTGTGCTGAGCGCAACGGTGAATTCTAACAGTTCACCCTGAACGTGGGGTGCCACGACTATAAAAAAATCACAGACTACTTTTTTGAATAAGTACACGATATTTCAATTAACTTAGTTACCTCTTTTTGAATATTTATTCAAATTTAATGTCTTTTTTTGTTTCTCTTGAAATTCAATTTGCAGTTTAATCTCTACTACCTAAAAAAAGAAAACCATGAATTAAAATCCAACATCATTGAGGGGCCGGGCGCGGTGGCTCACGCCTGTAATCCTAGCACTCTGGGAGGCCGAGACGGGCGGATTGTTTGAGCTCAGGAGTTTGAAACCAGTCTGAGCAAGAGCGAGACCCCGTCTCTACTAAAAATAGAAAGAAATTAATTGGACAACTAAAAATATATAGAAAAAATTGGCCGGGCTTTGTGGCGCATGCCTGTAGTCCCAGCTACTCAGGAGGCTGAGGCAGAAGGATCGCTTGAGTCCAGGAGTTTGAGGTTGCTGTGAGCTAGGATGATGCCATGGCACTGTAGTCCGGACAACACAGTGAGACTCTGTCTCAAAAAAAAAAAAAAAATCCAACATCATCGGTTCCAAATTAAAACCTGAGGGCGAATTTCAGAGGAAAGCGTGTTCACCTGCTCGATGGTGGACCAGAAATACTCGACCTCTCTGGCGATGGTGGCCACAATGCGTCTCAGCTTGCTCTGCTGCTCCGTCCGGGCCTTGGCCGCGCTGTCCTCGTGGTGCCGGGCCACCGTCCTCACCATCTGCACGAGGGTCACACAGCCCGTGAGTGCCTCGAGGACTCACAGTGAGATGAAAACTTCTCAGTGCTTTACTCGACACACATATTCATTTTGGAAGAATTCCAAAGAAAGTCTGTTATTTTCATTTTTAGTTCCCATTTTTTATACTGCTTCAATCAACAGCTCTAATGACCCTCAATATTAAAAACTGAAATGAATATTCTCCCAGAAAATGTCCCTTATTATCAGCCAAAGACACTTCGGTTAATGACCCAATAAAATACGAATAATTATTACAGGGCCCCTGTTCAAAAGTAATTCAGGGCTGTGCCGTGGCCACCCGGGAAATGCCGGTGGCATGAAGTGTCCGCAAGTGGAAAAAGCTCAACTGACACTGGGGGAAGACAGGACGGGCCCACTCTCTAAGGCTTGTGACAGCCTGGGAGGCCTCCCACCTCGTTCGTCTTCACCTGCCCCGTGCGTCCACTCCTCAGCCCCAACAACACGCCAAGGGAGGGCCCTCGAGTCTACCTGCAGCCCTGCCGGCTCCAGCCCAGGCGTGTCCACCTTGCCTGTCCACCCCGGATGTGCAGCCTGAACTCCTCTTGCCCCGTCTACCCCTAGCAAAACCCTCGACCCCCAAAGGACCACGTTCCACATGCTGCTGGGCGAACTGCACACAACCACTCCATGAGCGGATCCCGCTCTCGCACGTCCACACGAGAAGGGGCATCTCCAGCCCCACCGCGTCCAGGCACTGACTCCACCCTCGGCCCTCCACTGTCACTCTCCGGTCACATGCTCCCTGGGAAAACCAGCTAAAGCCACGCTGGGTCCTCCGTGTCTCGGCAGCTGCGAGCCCACCTTACCTGGGCGGCCTCTGCAATCCTGCCAAGCAAACAGCCTCCTGCTCCTCAGTCCTCCGCTACGCCGTGTGCAACGCTCCACTGCTTCTCTGCCCAGAAGTTCTTTAAACCCCAGTGAAGCAAGGTCGCCGCTGTGCCCGCCACCAACCGCAAGCGCCTCCACCCTGGTCTCTCGCTCGGTGTCCCCCCCACTCCTGTGCTGCGCAGTACACGCCTTGCTGTCCGTGTGCCACAGACACGCATGTCCTCGCAGACACTGCACCGTCTCTGACCACCGGGTGTCTGAGAGGCGAGGCCCAGGCCTGGTCCTGTCTACTCGACCCTCACACACCTCTAGGTACAGAGCCTCGCTCCTCTTGACTTACAAAAATAGTCATACTTATTCTAGAGCTTCTGTAATAAAAAAGCAGTATGCTCTTGTCACAAAAAGAGAGAGAGAGAGAGAGATAAATAAGGAAGGAAGGAAGAAAAGAAAGAATCCCAAGTCCTGAAAAAGATCCAAAAATGTATAGATAGTGTCATTTTACTTTAAACGAAAAAGTAAATGGTGGCTTTATTTAGGAAGTAATAGTGGCATTGGGAGAAAGTATATACAACCATACATCTATCTAGTAAGGGGCTAATATCCAAAACACATAAGGAATTCAAACCACTCAATAGCATGAAAACGAAGAACTCAATTAAAAATGGGAGAAGGGCCGGGCGCGGTGGCTCACGCCTGTAATCCTAGCACTCTGGGAGGCCGAGGCAGGAGGACTGCTTGAGCTCAGGAGTTCGAGACCAGCCTGAACAAGAGTGAGACCCCATCTCTACTAAAAATAGAAAGAAATTAATCAGACAACTAAAATTATATAGAAAAAATTAGCCGGGCATGGTGGCGCATGCCTGTAGTCCCAGCTACTCGGGAAGCTGAGGCAGGAGGATCGCTTGAGCCCAGGAGTCTGAGGTTGCTGTGAGCTAGGCTGAC
>CAUYSK010129023.1:0-78090 GCA_963575035.1 Avahi laniger
AGAGCGAGACCCCATCTCTACTAGAAATAGAAAAAATTAGCTGGGAAAGGTGGTACATGCCTGTAGTTTCAGCTACTCTGGAGGCTGAGGCAGTAGGATGGCTCGAGTCCAGGAGTTTGCGGTTGCTGTTAGCTAGGCTGCCGCCCCAGAACTCAAGCCAATGAAACAAAGTTACACTATGTATCAAAAAAAAAATAAAAAAAAAAAATTCTTGCTGGGCTGAAGATGGGGAGGTTGTGTCATCGTCACATAAAAGAAAGGCATGGTACTCATGTATCAAATATTGAACAATGGATCACAAAATATAAATGCTTTTGCCAATTTTTCTTTTTCTTTTTTTTTTTTTTTGAGACAGAGTCTCACTGTGTTGCCCGGGCTAGAGTGAGTGCCGTGGCGTCAGCCTAGCTCACAGCAACCTCAAACTCCTGGGCTCGAGCGATCCTTCTGCCTCAGCCTCCCGAGTAGCTGGGACTGCAGGCACGCGCCACCATGCCCGGCTAATTTTACTATATATTTTTAGTTGTCCGATTAATTTCTTTCTGTTTTTAGTAGAGACAGGGTCTCGTTCTTGCTCAGGCTGGTTACGAACTCCTGAGCTCAAACAATCCGCCTGCCTCGGCCTCCCAGAGAGCTAGGATTACAGGTGTGAACCACCGCATCCAGTCCTTTTGACAATTTTTAAAAAATGCTTTTTTCCCTACAGCAGAGATATACACTCTGCTCACACACACTCCAGCTGTGTAAATGAGCAGACGACTGTGTAAATGACTTTCAATTCTGGCTTTCCACTGCTGACAAGTGTTTATTCAGGTAGGAGATGCTTTTTTGACCATACAATAGACTTCTACCAATAACAATAACTACGAAACATCCATAATAAGTTCCTTTTAAAGAAAGCCCTGTGTGTATACACATGCTCATTTTTTCACTGCTTTTGCCAAAACAATTGCTAAAAATATGTGACAGATTCTACCAAGAGAAAAGTAGCTGAAATATTTTGGACCACATCATGGTATTGTGATGACTTAATAAGGATAAAGTTCTAAACTCGTCCAGATCTTGATGGATACATCCCCCTTGAGGTTCACCCTCTGAGAAGAACACAAGGAAAGAAAGTAAACAACAGACTTTTTTCTTCCCTTTGAAATTGCAGCACAACTCAAAGTTCTATATTGTTTCTCCCAGACTCTGTAACAGGGACCTTTAACAAGGTAGCATGCCACCTGCTTTTTCATGGGATTCAGCAATTGTGAAAGCCACGCTGCTGCAATTCTGAATTATCCAAAGTGAGGATGCCAAGAAAATGTTCAACAAAGCCATAGATAAAATATAAAAAAGACTGCTGTTTAAGCAACCTGGGGCAGAAAAGATAAAACAGAGAGATATCATAGCGATGGTTTTCTCTTTTATGTTTCTGTAAACAAAGGTGTACTAAGGATATCAGTGGGTTGATTGGACAAGGAATTTTAGAAATATAGATTCAGAGTCCAAGGGATAATCAAAAAGCTCAGACAGCTTATTTTATATATTTCTTCAGAGGAAGCTAATCCTTCTTGTTTTCAAAATGTGGTATAAGTTACATATTTAAAGGAATCTGACTTCATTGGCTTCAGGCCTTACAAAATCATTATTTTAATATACTGCAGATTATTGTAGAGTATCCATTTATTCTGTAGTTTTCATTTTGAAGTCATTTAATTGTTTAATTATTCAGCTGAATGTACCTATATTGCCTGTTCTTCGAATGCTACACTATATTTACTAAGAATAAGTCTTTGTAATCCAATAAGATACTGACACACCTCATTTGTATTTGAAAATATCTTAGATTTATATACCTAATAAATGTAAATTAGCTCTTTTAAGATCGGACAAGAACTGAAAAACCTAAACAGATCACAGAAACACTATCATGAGCATGGCTACAGAAAAGAGAGGGTAAGAAAAACATGAGAAGAGTTAAGAAGATACAGCAAAAAGATATCCTTAATCCAGTCAAACCTACAAACTCTTGGCCTTCCACCTGAAAATTAAGGCCAAGATAAGAAAAACTGTAACAGATATCATTATAAAGCATAAAAGTAATATTTGTCTCCAATTGGTGACAGTTGGTGAATATACTCTGTAGAATGTGGATTTCAGATTTGGGGCAGTCAGAAAAAGGATTTGTTTTAACTCTGCCCATTCTGGTTCTGTCAGTATAGGATACAACCAGAAAAGCTAGAAGCTGGCTCACATTTCATGTTGAGCAACCTGGGACTACCTGCAGTCCACTGTACTCAAGTTGTTTATTGCCAATATTCCTCTGCTCAAGAACTTCCCTGTGCCTCACAGAAAGTCCCCTCTTTGCTAACTACATATAATCATCCTCTCAACTGAGCTCAGCTATCACCTCCTTCAGGAAGCCTTCTTTTGCCTCCATCACCTTGCTCCAGGAAGAGAACAGGCATGGCAGCAACAACTATGTAAATTCAGAGGGGAAAATGCAAGAGGAAAGGACATACTTAAAAGCCCCACCTCAAGGAAGACCACAGACATCAGAATGAGAGCTTAACCATAGTTGAATAACCATAGTTGAAAGACCTCCTTACATTCTTCCACAAAACATTAAATTTTTGACTATTTCATCTCCTTGTCTTTATCATTTTTTCTTCTAGTTTATCCGGGCAGGGCAGGGGAGGAGATAAATGGACTTATGATATGAAAACAGTTGAAATATTTGAAGGCATCTAAGAGGTGGTTCCATTGATTATTAGACAGTAAAATTCACTCTTCCATTTGAAGCTACTTAACATCCTAAATATGTGAGCACACAGTAATGAAAATACATAGAAATTCCAAAACCGCAAGGTGGATGGATCGCATCACATTTGTTAAAACAGCAAAGGACAAATAAATCCAGCGAGGAAGTAAAAAGGATCAAGGGCCAATATGATAAGCCAAAATGAGTGCAAATTTTATATAGTAGAGAGTTATAAACACAAGGGAAAAATCTATTTAAGTTATATGGAGAAAAGATCTCTTTGTTAATACAAAATGATTATCATCTGACATTTAACAAAGTAGTGGATTTAGTACCACATGGGTTAAAAACTATGGATTTGCTTTTTGGCTGGAATTGATCAGGACTCAGAATGACTATAAAGAGAAATAATTTTGACAGTCTCCTAAAATATGTTGAATCATGCATTGCTTTGGATGGGGGTGGTAAAGAGGAGAAGTTATCTCAATATTTAGCTCAGTTGTGTGGTACTGCAAGAGGCAATTAAAATCCGTGGTGCTATATAAGGCAGAAAAAAATTTTTCAGTGAGAATTTGGTAGTAATTTTTAAGGAAAGTAATACATTCTTTTACTCCAAACCTAAATAATTAAATCTGACCATCTTTCTCATGCAAAGAATAACAATGCGATTTTCTGTTTCCTGAAGCATAAAGTCAAATTAGATGCACCTGTTGTCTGCCATTTGACAAGCACAATTGTATTCCAACATGAGAGATCCTCAGTGTGTTCAGGAGTAAGAAAGGTAGCGCCACTCTGAGCCATCTCTGCACCTGCGCTCCGGCCTCCTGAGCTCCGGGCTGCTCCAGGCACCTTCTGCTCCCAGGATGTGTTTATGCTGCACATCACCAGAAAGATGCCTGGCTGGCTGATGACCACGCCCATCCCAAGGTTGGGTTAGCTCTGGACATTTTATTTTTTAAGAGGCTGCCAGTGACCGGATTACATCTATATCTAGACTTCAAGTCCCTCAATTTTTAGAGCCTGTTTCCCATGAGATTTAAGAAAGAAAAACCCCAGTTTTTTTCTCTCTCTGTGTCTGTGTGTGTGTGTGCGTGTTTGTGCTTAAGCTTAAGGAATGACCCTTTGTGTAAAGTGTCACGTGGGGCAATTGGCTGTCTTCTCTGGTTCTCCTGAAATCTCAGGTGCACTGACAGCAGGGCTGAACACTTCTATTCCTTAATAATGAAAAATTTTTATTTTACCAATAAATTGTTGGCCAAGTTCTAAATGAGGGGAGATTTTTATTAGATCAACAGGAACAGATGCATGCTAAATAATGTGGAATTCAATTTATAAGATTTCAGGGTTCAGTGCTTGTTAAAATAAAATGTATACGGTGAATAGAAAAAAAAGAAAAGCAATGTTCCTTCTTCTTAAGTAGCTTACAATCTAGCATATTCTGCAAAGTAAAAATAGTAGACGGTTTAACCCTATTTTGGGTAAAAGAATCGAAGCTAAGGCGGCCTATTTTGAGAAAAGGTATGGCCCCTCTGTGAAATAAGAAGTACAAACACCACTAAGTTCTCCAAATAGGGCAAACTGCACATGTTTGTGACTGATAGCACAGTCCCCTCATCTGTGTTTAGACTCCAGCTCTCACAGTCACGGAAATCACTGCTGTCAGATGCACCCTCTCTGAATGGGAAAGTGAATTAATATTAACGCATTACTATGCAGCATGAGAGTGGTCTGCAGAGCATATAAAGGATAATTTCATGACTCAAGAAGTATAGAATTCAACAAAAGAAAATGCTCTATCAGATCTAATGCTTGCTGACAGGGGGAAACTCATTCAAAATGGGACAATAACAGGACATGTTGTCACAGGGCCCATTAGGTCCCTAGGGCATGGTAATATAAGGGTCCATGGGCTGAAGTACTCTGTAGAATGATAATTTTACCAAAAAGATTGGGAGAATTGAGAACTCTAGAGACAACTGTCTTTACAAAAATTTTAAAAGTTTTATCTCTGGTCAGGGTTTTTAATAGTAAGGGATAACTCCTGAGAAAGGAAAGTGTCAATGACAAACACTTTACACGTGAGACTGATGAAAATGGATATGTTCATGAAATGTTTCTAAAAAGAAGGAAAACACAGCAAAAGCTAGACTATGCTACATCAACTTCAAACATTCGAAAGCCGAAAAAGAAGTCAAAAGCTATTCGGGTTAATCTAATCATTTTAAAAGAAGTGGCATGCAAAGCAGCTGGACTGTCTGTCTGGGTCCCACTGCTGACTGCAGGTTGACACACCTAGGCTTGGACGGAAGTTCTCTGAAAGCCCATCCAGTGTTCTATTAATACCGCAGGAGGTCGTTTATTACTGTTCAGTTGCAGACGAGGTGCCTCAGTTAATGCGACTTAGCGGGAACCCAACTCCATGACCATGTGAGAGACTTGACCATCAGCACTTCTTTATAGTCAAAATTCCTCTACTCCCTCCTCACTCCCAATATCGAATAGCAATAGTTGTAAGCCTTCTTAGTACTATTTTGCTTAAATAAATAAGTAAATAACTAAAGAGGCACATCTACTGTTTTAACAACTTTATCTTACGAGTTAATAATTAGAAAGTCGAATTAAAAGCTTCACGAATCTAATATTTACTGTGTCTTCTAGTGGGCCTTGTTTTCCCATACAGTTAAGGTACTTATGTATCATATTTATATGTATTTATAATTTAGGAAATTATAAATTCCCCCCCTCTTTTTCCCATTTTTTCTCTCCTTCCACCCTCAATTCCTCAGATTCCCAACATACATATTCAACACGCAAGGCCATGGAAAGGGTAAGACCTTAGCAGAAAGAGCTTTTTCTTCTCAGTTTTACAAAGATGAGTGAATTACCTGATTTATAAATGAAACCTCTAGAGATGTAAATAGAATAGTGAAGAGCTGATATGAGATATGACATTCTCTCCCACTCACTCAATAAGTGCTTCATAACTCACTCGAGACTGGCAAGTTCCATATAATACATTAATATAAAGACTTGAGAAGAATGCCAATAGCGCCCTTTGCCTACGGATTTTTAAAAAAATACCACACGGGAATATAATGGATTAATTTCAAAGTTGCTGAGTTTAGATAGATAAATAGAACAAAAGATAAGGTACACTCAGGCCAAAGCCATACATATTCTATACCGGTGCAACGCACTTTTATATTTTGAACAGACATATTTTATGAATAGCATTTCATTGTATTTTTAAAACTTCTTTAAAAATCTAGACTTTATAACATTTGACTTTCATTCTGTCTAATCTCCCTCTAATATAAGATGACTCAAAGAAATATTTCTGGCAAATATCCTGAGTTCCGTCTGTTACCCTGGGCTGTAAATTCTATCACCCTCCATCCACCACCCCCTCTCCGGCCCCGTTCCTCATTTTCCTGGACTCGGGACATTTAGAAATATCTTCAGAACTAAGTGAACTATCATCACCAAAACTACTACCTCCCTGAAAGGAGAAAAGGGCTAATGAATCATCCTTCACCCCATTAAATATATTCAAATTGCAGAATGCTGCTGCTCACATCAATTTAATGTCAGTTGCTCTGTCTTATTACTGCTTACACATGACAATACTCTAGTAGTCTGGAAGAGTTAGTGTGACTTCCAAGATCACACCTTACAGATTTCATGGCACAGGTACCAGGACGTACAGATTTATTTCTCAATATGTTCTTTCTGTCTCTTCTTCCTTAAGTAATACATTTGCCTGTTTCAAGAATATTTTTTTTTCTTTCTCTTTGAAATTTATACTTAACCAAACAGTATCTTAAAATGGCATATTTGTATGTATAAAAAGTTACAAGGTTCACATAAGTGAATCATTAAATATTAAAACTATAGTATAGATCTGTGGTTCCCAATCCCCAGACCATGGACTGGTACAGTCTGTGGCCTGTTAGTAACTGGGCGCACAGCAGGAGGTGAGGCGCAGGTGAGCCAGCGAAGCTTCATCTGTATTTACAGCAGCTCCCCCTTGCTTGCATTATTGCCTGAGCTCCGCCTCCTGTCAGATCAGTGGTGGCATTAGACTCTCATAGGAGCACGAACCCTACTGTACACTGCGCATGTGAGGGATCTAGGTTGTGCGCTCCTTATGAGAATCTAATGCCTGATGATCTGAGACGAAGCTGAGGCGGTGATGCTAGGGCTGGGGAGCGGCTGCAAATACAGGTTATCATTAGCAGAGAGGTTTGACTGCACAATAAACGTAATGCACTCGAATCACCCCAAAACCATCCCTTCCCTCCCCCCACCCATTGTCATTGGAAAAATTATCTTCCATGAAAGTATTCCCTGGTGCCAAAAAGGTTGGGGACCGCTGGTATAGATAACTTTGGTGATAACCTGAGTCAAACTGTATTTATCATGAATTTAATATCTATCACACTCAAATTTATTTTCATAAATTGACATTTAGTAAATAGATTATCTGAATATATTAAAGAACTAAGGTTTAATCACCTTTCAGGTGGAAAAAAATGCAAGGAGGACCCTTTGATAATACTTTAGAAAGTTTAACTATATTAATAACTCATCAAGTACTTATATGCTACATGGCTGATCTAGCAGTCTGGGTAGACCCTTCAACACTGTTTAATGCACATACCTCCCGATATTAAATCCTTATAAAAGCAAACAAAAATGCTATGCTGTTTGGTCATAGGTTGAGAAGCAGCTGTTCTTTGGTATAATCCCTCATTCTTTATAAGTAGAGTTGATTTCTTTTTTTAAACATGCTTCTCAAATTTTATTGGACTTTTCTGTGTTTATAAATACAGCCTAAGGGGAGCCTTCCCTTCTTCATTTCCTACCATTAACTGCCTCCTGTAGGAAAAAGCTGCTAATAACTTACGGGTTATGTATGAGTAAGCATTTGAAGTTCTGTATTATTCATTAATCTGATTGTCATGCTTTCTATGTCACTGTTTAAATGTACAACATGGCAGAGCTAGAAAAAATAGTAAGGCATTATACTGAGACACCAACTTGTTGATTAATGTCTTCTCAGTAACAACACCACCGCCCAGTACTTGGGAGCCTTGGAATCAAAACTGAGTTTAAAATCTGGACCCACTATTTACTATGTAGATGACCTTGAACAATTTCCTCATCTACAAAGTGTGGATAATAATAGTACCTTCCTTATAGCACATGTTGGAGGATTGGCTAAAGGGAGTCATGGAAGGCACTTAGCATATTGTCTGCCACTGTAGTAGTCATTATTTACTATTATTAATGGTATATAATTTACATTATCATTTAAAATTAATTACAGAATTTTACATATTCATATTATCACTTTAATTTTAACTACATAATATTGTCAGTTTTACTCATAAAAACATTTAATGCATGCTTTAGTACCTTGTTGAAACTCAAATATATTACTATGAGTAACACAGTACACACATACACACCCAGGAAAGTACAAATGTGATTAAGAATTTCTCCTACTGAATCCGTATATCTAATTGTTCTAACACCTTTATGAGTTATATAATTATGAAGTCAAATTAAATAAGAGCCTCATATTTCTATTATTTAGTCTGTTTCAGATAATACATAATTCAATAACTAAAAGAAATTTCCAGTCATGCATCACTTAGTGAAGGGGATACACTCTGAGAAACATACCATTAGGCAATTTTGTCATTGTGCAAACATCATAGAGTGTACTTATGCAAACCTGGATGGTACATCCTACTGTACACCTAGGCTGTATGGTTTAGCTTGCAGGACGGGAAGTTGCTCTGGGTGAGTCAGTGAGTGGTGAGGGAATGTGAAGGCTTAGGACATTACTGTACACTACTGTAGACTTTATAAACGCTGCACTTAGGCGACACTAAATTTATATTGAAAAGTTTCCTTTCTTGACAATAAATTAACCTTAACTCACTGTAACGTTTTTAATTTATAAACTTTTTCATTTTTTAAACTTTTTAACTCTTTTGTAATAACGCTTAGCTTAAAACACACTGTACAGCTGTCCAAAAATATTTTTATATCCATATTCTGCAAGCTTTTTCTGTTTTTAAAATTTTTATTTATTTTTTTATTTTTAAAAACTTCTTTGTTAAAAAGACAAAAACATACACATTAGCCTAGGCCTGCAAAAGGTCAGGATCACCAAGATGTCCCTAGGTGATAGGAAGACTTCAGCCCCATTATAATCTTATGGGACCGCTGTCATATACGTGGTTTGTCGTTAACCAAAACGTCATGAAGTGATGCGTGACTGTATTTGGCCATATAGCTGATGTATGTATACCACCTTCCTATAGAACTGTACCTCTGCCCTCATTCTCCTGCCTCCCAATGATTTACTAGCTCATTTCCTAAGTTTCACAAATGACACTGTGAGAATTCTGCTAAGGTTCAGCATTGAATTCATAGGAAGTTAAACTTTATTTTCATGTGCAAATAATGTAAGTATCCAAAACTGAGTTACATACCTGCATTCAAAAAAGGTAAGTTATCTTTTCCGCTCACACTTTCTGGGGCTGTACATTCACATACCAGTGCACACTAGGAAAGAATTAAAAAATATATATATTTGAAAATAATCAAAATGATAATCTTTTGTTTGCAAAACATGAGGCTATGAACATGGTTTCAAAACATTTTAAACAAAACATTTTTATAAAACTATTTCCAACCTATCTTACTATGAAGAGTATTTAACCTGTGATTTACTTATATTTATATGTAATACGTTTTGTGTTATGTAATTATAGACTACGTTTCAGTCCTAGTTAAAGGCTACTCAATGGAGAAAGTAAAAAGAGGAAAATGATTGTCCCCAACATGCTAGAGATATGTAAATCATATTTGACAAGCTGAAGTGTTTTGTATTTCTTTCACCTGGGTTATTTCAGATCAATAAAAAGCAAATTATTTTCTAGAGTATAAGTAATGGTGACTTTAAATAAAAGATAAAATATGTTGAAGAAACTAATTACATAGGACAAAAGAATATTTTTGTTTCTAGCAAAACAATATAAATACTTGCTCATAAAGTATGGGGAACATTTATAAATAAGCTGATCTCTGGAGTTTGTAATTAATTGATTAAGCCCATGACCTTTACAGAACTGACATTGTCTGGACAGAAAGAGAAAAAAGACATAGAAGAACACATTGACATGTTCCTAGTGAATGAGCCTTGGTGGCGGAAAATGTCCCAGACAATCCGTCACCAACTGTTGTTACTTTCCCTCAGCTTCCTGTAAAACTGTAACTGAGAGAGGAAACAAAACTCTTCTGGCCCCAGGAGCTGGACAAGAGAACTATTTTCACATAAGCACACTCTATCATTTGTTTCTTCAAATGAGTTTCCTTCTATCTCTAGCCAAAAACAAAACAAAAATAAACATGGACAGGAGAAGGAAGAGTGTATTTTCAGAGTAAATATATCAGATATAAACAAGTAAATGCAAACAAAACAAAGCCCAGAACATTTTTTATAATAGCATTTCAATAGATTTAGGGAGTACAAGTGCAGTTTTGTTGCATGAATACATTGTATAGCGGTGAAGCCTTGGCTTTTAGTGTACCCATCACCCGAAAAGTGTACATTATACCCATTAGGTAATTTTTCATTCCTCGCCTTTCTCTCACGCTCCCACCTTTGGAGTCTCCAGTGTCTTCTGTTCCAGTCTCTATGGCCACCCATACCCATAGCTTAGCTCCCACTTGTAAGTGAGAACATACAGTATTTTATTTTCCATTCCTGGGTTACTTCACTTAAGATAATGGTCTCTAGTTTCACCCAAGTTGCTGCAAAAGACCATTATTTCATTCTTTTTTTATAGCTGAGAAAATTCTTTTGGTAAGCAGTTCTAAGGGAAGCAGCCATCCTTTTGTAGATTCTGCACGGCTCTTCTCAGGGAACTCCAAGGGCTCAGACCAAGCTACCCCAGGTTGCGGCAGAATTGCATGAGCCACTTTTCAACTGCTCTAACTGATCCCCTTTGAGAATCATGGACACTGAGGTCGCTGTTAATGATGGAATATATATGTTCCTCAAACATTTTGAAGAGGAAGACGAATCATTCAAAACATTGATTTAAATGTTACTTTCTGTATTCTTGTAGTCCACTACTTATTCCTCCATCACAACATGCATCCATTAGTAAATTTCTTGATGGGAACAATGTGCTTTCATGGTTTCTTTACTGAGGTCCTAGTTTACTGAAAGAATGAATGACTGTAAAGAGCTCTTAAAATTTGATGTTCTCTAATTCATTTTCCTGAATACCAGAAGTCAGAGGTGGTCTCTTCTTTCAATTCACAGCTAGTTTGGAAATGCACTTTCCAAATCACTAAAGTGATGTGCAATGATGCCTGGACATATTTGAAATTATTTCTCCTATTTCCAATATTTTCTCTACTTCTTTCAGCCTATATGGGGCTGTTAAAATAATCTTTCATAAACATTATATTCATCAGTGTTCTACTCTAGCGTGTGTAATGACTACTTATTGTCCAATCAAATCCAGTATTTTCAGACTGGTCTGTAAATCCTATCATAATTTGTCCCTGACATTATTACACCTAACAATTAGGTATATAGCTATGAGCCATCCTCCTTTCCAAAAGAATATCATCATTTACAACAAAACTTACAGGAATGGTTTAGATTACACTTTCTTAGTAAAGACGTCCACAAGTCACAGAGATCATGCCATTATTCTCAGACACTGCTTTCTTATAGAGGCAGCCCTGCCTCCTGTAATCAAAGATAACTTTATATTTCCTAACAGAAGGTCTGTATTATCTTACCAAATGCATACAGAAATATGACTTTCACACACTCATATCTTCCATCCAAACCAGAAGACAGATATTTATGACAATTTGAATCTAATAGAATTCTTATTCTGCAACTTCATTGTATTTTAAAACCCTAGTATTCAGAATATTTTCAAGAGTTAGAATCATGGCATATAAACAAAAATATCCAATAAATATTTACGAAAATAATTAACATTTTCCTATTTGGACTCGGTAATTATTTTCTTCAATTATACTAACTTGAATGACCTCTGTGTCTTTGCTTAGATTGAATATTTTTTGAAGCCAAGAATCATATTGCTATTTCTTTTGCTTATTTTATTTAATTTTTTACAACCAACTATAGATTCATTCTCATGCTGTGCCACATGCTACAGGGAATGTAAAGAGAAAAATGATGTGGAATCTTAAAGAGGCTCAAGCTGTATATACTGTTATTTACTATAATGATGGATATTTGCAGTGCTACTTATGTACTTATATGGTGTGTACTCTTAATGTAATAACTTCACATTTGTGATTTTGAACAGGAATAGTAAATGTCATATGTTCTTTGTGTCACACATAGCACCATAAACCTCAATTTCAATGAATACTTTAAAAAAAAAAACCTGTCATTTGACAGTAAGAGCCCAGGGAAACACAAGATATGTAAAACTCTTGGAGCTTAATAATTTTGAATGTCATATCAATTTGCAATGCATTGAGTTAGAAAACTAGCTAAGTTTTAAGAAAAAATGATCATAAAACTCTGTATGAATCCATCAAAGATCAATACTTGGCAAACCACTTTTGTATTTTATTCTTTAAGCTGTGATTCTCAAAGTTTGGTCCAGAGTTCCCTGGAAGACCCTGATAAGTTTGCGTCATGCACAGAGCAAAGACAAAACTATTTTCACAATAATACTAAAACATTATTTGTCTTCTTTACTCTCTTTCTCCTATAAGCATCTAGTAGAATTTTCTAGAGGCTATATGACATAATCATTTTATGGCTAACTAAAAGTATGCTTGCATATCTTCTGTTTTAAACATCCTTGTTTTAATTTCTAATATGATAAATGTCTATGTAGTCCAAATAAGTAAAATCTCTAATACAGTAAATAGCAATCGATGAAATTTACATAAATATAAATTTTGAATATAAAATAGGAGAATTGCTGTGCTTATGTGATCTCATCCAGTCTCATGACTTTAAACCACCACCCAAATACCATCTGATGACTCACAAATATATAATTCTAGATTGGACATCTCCCCTGAATTCCAGACATAAATCTCCAACTGTTTACTTACGTCTGTACTTGAATGTCTAAGAAGAATTTGAAACTTAACATCTCAGAATTTATTTCCTGTGTTCCTCTACTTGCTTTTTATAATTTTCTCTACAGTAACAAATGGTAACTCTATTCTTTGGCTGTCCTGTGCACTTAGAGTCTGACCATTTTACTTTCTCCATCAATATTATCCTATTCCAACTCATCTTCATTTCTAATCTAAATTTTTGCAATAACCTCTGAACCAGGCTCCATTCACCTGTTCTTACTTCCTTTTGGGCCATCCTCAATACAGAAGCCAAAATGATTTCTCTTAAAACAGATTATTTCACAGCTATCCCCAAAAAGCCCCCATTGGATGGCCAGGCGTGGTAGCTCACACCTGTAATCTTAGCACTCTGGGAGGCCAAGGCAGGTGGATCGTTTGAGCTCAGGAGTTTGAGACCAGCCTGAGCAAGAGCAAGATCCCGTCTCTACTAAAAATAGAAAGAAATTGACCAAACAACTAAAAATATATATAGAAAAAAAAAATTAGCTGGGCATGGTGGTGCATGCCTGTAGTCCCAACTACTTAGGAGGCTGAGGCAGAAGGATTGCTTGAGTCCAGGAGTTTGAGAGGTTGCTGTGAGCTAGGCTGATGCCACAGCACTCTAGCCTGGCCAAAAAGAGTGAGACTCTATCTCAAAAAAAAAAAAAAAAAAAAAAAAGCCCCCATTGGATTTACATTTAGCTCAGAGTCTAATGGCCTACAATGGAGTACACGATCTATCTTCCCTGCCCCAAGAACCTCTGTCCGCAACCCCAACTGCTCTCCTCTTTGACTCCTGGGCTTCAGTCACACTGGCTTCCTTGCTGTCCCTTCAACAAGCATACTGCCATCTCAGAGCCTCTGCTCTTGCCATTCACCCTACATGTAGTCCTTGTTCCTGTCATATGTCCACATGTCTCACTCCCTTATTTCCTGCAAGTTTCAACATAAATATCACATTATCAGTGAATCTTTCCTTGCCCCTCCACTATAAATGACCACATCCAGTACTCCCCTATTCCTTTTACCTTACCTTATTTTTTTCTATAGCATAGACCCATCTGATCAATACTATCAATAAATAATACATGTTAATTTTTTACCTCTTTACTTCCCCTGAAGGTAGCATCTGTATCTATTTGGTTCATTGCTGAATCCCCAGAACCTACTAGAATGCCTAGAACATAGAATGTGTATTGTTTGATAAATGAGTGATGACTATTATATACCTACAAATATTCTCTATAAAGTAGGTAAGGCTGGTTTTATTATTTTCAGTTTTATATTTGGAAAAACAAGGGGATGGGACCTTCATAGACTGGTCATTATCTACCCAAAGGCTACACCTTTTCCCTGACCACTGCTGATAAAAGTCCACTGAAAGCTTCAAAGAACAAGGGCAAGATAACCTTAAAAAATGAATGTCATGAAAATACTAAAAAAATCAGGTTCATAGTCAAAAGGAGATGTGCTATGACTTCACTTATCCCATATTTGCCAGTATCATAAATAAGTAAGGCATTTTCCTTCCTTTTGTAGAAATCACAATCACTTTGATCACCAGCACTATGCCACATTCAAACACAGTATTAAACAAATGAGGAAGACAGGGCAGGAGCTGAACTAAACTGAGCTCCTCCAGAGCCTCACTGAAGGATGCTCTTCGTGGTACCCATCCCCCTCTCCCCCGCCAAGATGCTGAGGCATCTCTGCTGCAGGCAAAGAAGTCCTCAAGAGGACCACTTGGGCTGTCTCAGTCAATTCTGCTGGCTGTTACTTACTTGGGTTTTCTCATTTTTCACCTGATTGGATGATTTTTCCTCTCAGTCCTCCTTTCTCTATCTAATAGCATTTTTCTTGACTACTTCAGAGGTTGTTTTTTAAATTTCTTCCTCTTTCCTTCACAAGCCTACATTCCTCATCATTACATCCTGTCTTTATCTATCGATCCACCAATTGGTACAGCATTATATGCAGCTAAATATTTTCCCTTCTATCAGACAATTTTGGATTTTACTTCTTTATAGAAAAATTGACTTCATTCATTCATTTTTTTCCAATGTGTCAGACTGTTTGGGGGATAAAAGACAGAACAAAATAGACAAGTCCTTTTGTCCCATGAAGTTTAATTCTAGTGAGGAAAATAGACAATAAATGAGACAAATAAGTAAAATATATATGACATTGGACAATGACAAATACTCAAGACAAAAATAATGCAGAGAAGGAAGATAGAAAGTTTTCAGATAGACATTGTAATTTTAGGTGCAGTGGCAAGGGAAGACCTCAGTGAGAAAGTAACGTTTTACATAAAGACCAGACGGAAATAAGGGGATGAACCACACAATTACCTGCGTTTCAAAAGTAGATAGAAAAACAAAGTGTAAGGACCTTGAGTTGGGAATGCCCCTGAAATGTTTAAGGAATGATACAAGGAAGACAACATGGCTAGACTGCAGTGAGCAAAAAAGAGGAGTCGGGATGAGTTCAAGGAAATAGCAGGAGGCTAACTCCTGTGAGACCTCGTAAGTTAGGTCACTGAGGGGATTTTTTTTTTTTTTTTGAGTTTATACTTTCAGAAAGCTGAGAAACTGTTGGAGCAATGGCCTGTTCTGAGTTACATTTTAATAGGATCATTTGGGTTGCTCTGTTCAGAATAGACTATGATATAGGAGGGAAAGAGGAAGAAAGAAATCAGGGAGATTTTTAAGAGACTATTGTAAAAATCTAGGTAACAGACAATATTGGTGGCAGTGAAGGGGCCACAGGTTGTTGAATTCTGGATTTATTTCTAAAGTAGAGTCAACAGATTATTTTTTTTTTTTCTTTTTGAGACAGTCTCACTCTGTTACCCAGGCTAAAGTGCAGTGGCATCATCATAGCTCACAGCAACCTCAAACTCCTGGGCTCAAACGATCCTCCTGCCTTAGCCTCCTGAGTATCTGGGACTACAGGCATGTGCCACCATGTTTGGCTAATTTTTCTATTTTTTGTAGAGATGGAGTCTTGCTTTTGTTCAGGCAAGTTCTGAATTCCTAATCTCAAGCAATCTTTCACCTCACCCTCCCAAAGTGCTAGTATTACAGGTGTGAGCCACTGTGCTCAGCCTAGAATTTGCTAACATATTAACTGTGAGTATGAAAGGAAGAAAGGAGTCAAGGATATTCTAAAGCTTAAGAAAGAAAAACTTTTTAGATATCTAATGTAATATTCACACAATGTCTTTAATAGCTTTGTAAAAAGATAATTTTAGGTTTTATTCTGTAAATTTTTCTTTCTACTACTAGGTATGTGATTTTAACACTTTATCTTCTATTTCTATGTATGTATATATCAAAGTTTGAACCAGTCTAATATAATGAATGACCCTCCAAACAGTCGTCCCTTGATGAGAAAAATGTACTAATAATTTTGTGGAAACAAATGGGAATTAAGAGTTTATATTTTTACTTTATTCTATGCTCTGAAATTTATATAAGATTCAAAATTAAAGTATAGTTTTTTATATTAAAGGTATTGTTATGGATTGAATTGTGTTCTCCAAAATTCGTATGTTGAAGCCCCAACCTTGAATGTGACCATATTTGGAGATAAGGGACTTTATGGAGATAATTAAGGTTAAATGAGCTCACAGAGGGGGGATGCCTTAATCCTACAGGGCTGGTAATCTTATAAGAAAAGGAGAAGACCCAGAGCATATGCACAGGCTCTTTCTCTCCTTTCCTATGTGCATACAGAGGAAAGGGCATCTGCAAGCCAAGAAAAGAGCCCTCATCAGGAACTGAACTGGGCTGGTACCTTGATCTGGGACATCCTATCCTCCAGAACCGTGAGAAAATGAATTCCTGTTGTTTAAGCCACACAGACTATGGTATTTTGTTATGACAGCCCAAGCTGAATAATACAAGTATCATTCTTTTAATATCTGCTTCAGTTTACATAACAGATTGGGGTAATACACTTTCTATGCATTTTGATTTAGCAGATATACAGAAGGGTCCATGCATTTGCAGTTCTAAAAAACATTTCAGATGATTCTGACCACGCTTTGAAAAACACGGAGATAAAGTTGTGTACACAGTAAATATCATGCATATTGGGCCTTACTATAAATCTCAATCATGAATATTCTTAGAGAATGACAAGGGAGCATATAGTCACTTTATTAAAAATTTGCAAAAGGTCAAGGTTTACAAAGAATCCAGACAGGGTGGAGTTGATGCTAACAATGTTTGGTGTGTTTACCATTTTAGTTAGCTTATGACTCATACACGGTGTATTCTGCCATTGCCACCTCCTATTTCTAGAATAGCTCTTTTTTAAGTTCACATTGCTAAGCCAGAAATATTACATAGGACTTTGGTGGGGCATATTCCTAGGTATCATTCTCCATTTATGAAAATAGCATGATGCAATTCACAGTACCTTATAATACACTATAGTGACACAATCTGGAGTGAGAGGTGGGCCAGCTTTGAGGAGAATGGAGAGGCGGCTAGTAATGGAGTCAGAGTCAGGGAAAGGGGGAGCTCTTGGGAAGTGTTTCTGCTCTTGGTTTCCTGGTGCATTGCTACAGGTCCAGGCATGATTATCTGCCTATTTCTGCTCTCGTTCCCCAGCTTAGCCTCCAAATTCCTCTTCTTGATCTTGATAAAATTACTCAAGTGGTAGTGACAAAGACGAATCTTATACAGAACTCTAAATGGAATGAAAGGGCCCAGGCCCAAGACAGAGGTCTTAAATACACAAAGCCAAAGAGGATCTATGCCAAAACTTCACGATGTACTCACATTAGCAAACAACTTGAATTAAACTTTGGGCCTCCTTAGAATATCTTCAAAATGTGGGATATATTTCCAGGGAGGAGTAGTAGAGAAGAACAGGGTTTGGGGCAGCAGAGAAGACCCTAGCCTACTCTGGGGGAAAAAAAAATTATTTTTATAAAAAAATTCTCCCATGTAGATGTTTCCTAAGTACCCAAAATCAAACATGCTCCAAGATAAGAGAAATTAAACCAGAAAATAAGTCATAACGGCCTTTATCATTTAAAAATTATTCACTTATAAAAATTTTCCCCTATAATCAGGAACAGGACAACGATGACCTCTCTCACCATTTCTATTCAGTATAGTACTGTAAGTCTAGCCAGAGCAATTACACAAGAAAAAGAAATAAAAGGCATCCAAATAAGAAAAAGAGAAGTGAAATTGTCTCTGTTTGCTGATAATATGACTTTATATGTAAAAAACACTAAAGATCCCACCAAAAAACTGTTAAAACTGATAAGCAAATTCAGTAAGGTTTCAGGATACAAAATTAACACACAAAAATCACTAGCATGTCTTTACACTAACAACAAACTATCTAAAAAAGAAGTTAAAAAATCAATCCCATTCACAATAACATCAAAAAAATACTTAGAAGTAAATTTAACCAAGGAGGTGAAAGATCTATAGACTGAAAACTATAAAACATTGATGAAAGAAATTATAGATAATACAAATGGAAAACTATATGTTTATGGATTAGAGAATTAATAGTGTTAAAATGCCTACACTACCTAACCTAAAGATTCAATGTAATCTGTATCAAAATTCCAATGTCATTTTTCACAGAATCTTTTTAAAAAATCATAAAATGTGAGTGGAACCACAAAAGACTTCAGGTAGCCTAAGCAATCTTGAGTAAAAAAAGTAAAGCTGGAAACGTCACATTACCTGACTTCAAAATCTATTATTAATACAAAGCTACAGTAATCAAAACAGCATAGCAACAGTATTAGCATAAAAATAGACACATTGACCAATGGAATAGGACAGAGAGCCAAGTAATAAACCCATGCATATATTATCAATTCATTTTTGACAAAGGTGTCAAGAACACACAATGGAGAAAGGGCAGTCTCTTGACTAAATGGTATTGGGGAAACTAGACATACACATGCAGAAGAATAAAACTGGATCCTTATCTCACACCACGTACAAAAATCAAAATGAATTAAATAAATGTAAGCCCTGAAACTGTAAAACTATTAGAAGAAAACATAAAGGAAATGTTCTGTGACAGTGTTCTAGGCAAAGATTTCTCGGACATGACCCCACATGCACAGGAACAAAAGCAAAACTAAATAAATGGAATTGTATCACACTAAAAAGCTGCTGTACATCGAAGTAAACAATAAAGAAACAACTTATGGAATTGGAGAAAATATTTGCAAACCATACATCTGATAAGGGGCCAATATCCAAAATATATAAGAAACTCGATAGTAAGAAAACAACTCAATCAAAAATGGGCAAAGGACCTAGATAAACACTTCTCCAAAGACAACATACAGGTGGCCAATAGATATATAAAAAATGCTCATCATCACTGATTATCAGGAAAATGCAAATTAAAACCATAATGAACTATCACCGCACACCTGTTAGAATGGCTATTATCAAAAAGATGAAAGATAACGAGTACTAGGGGTCGTGTGGAATAAAGGGAACCCTTACGCACTGCTGGTGAGAATGTAAATCAATACATCCATTATGGAAAACAGTATGGAGGTTCCTCAGAAAACTAAAACTAGAATTATCATATGACACAGCAGTCCCACTCTGGGTATGTATCCAAAGCAATTGAGAACAATATACTGAAGAAATATCTGCACTCCCATGTTCACAGCAGCATTATTCACAATAGCTGAGACGTGGAAGCAGCCTAGGTGTCCATCACCAGACGAATGGATTAAAAATGTGATATACATACACAACGGAAAACTATTCAGCCTTAAAGAGGGCAGACGTTCCGTCATTTGTATCTAGACAACGTGTATAAACCTGGATGACATTATGCTAAATGAAATAAGCCAGGCACAGAAAGACAAATACTGTATAATCTCACTCATATGTGGAATCTGAAAAGGTCAAATTCATGGAAGTCGGGAGCAGAATGAGGGTTACTAAGGGTTGGTGGAGGAGAGTGGATGGGGGAAGGGGAGATGTCGATCGAAGGGTACAAGTTTCAGCTAAACAGGAGGAATAAGTTTTAGTTATCGATTGCACAGAATGGTGACTATAATAAATAACAGTGTACTGTATATTGCAAAATTTCTACAAGAGTAGATTTTAAACGTTTTCATCACAAAAAAATAAGTACATGTGGTGACGGACGCATTAATTAAACTGATTTAATCATTCTACAATGTAAACATACAACAAAATAGCACATTGTACCCGTAAATATATATAATTTTTATTTGCCTGTAAAAAATAACATTAAATGTTTTTTAAAATGCTCACTTTTGAAAAGGTAGAAATTATAGTGAAGAAAATTCACTTATAAGAAAATTCATTTTCCTAAAAGAATCCATTAGCAGTTTTTAAATCTGTCCCGTGTGCTTCCATTGCCTCAATAAAATAGGCAATTGCTTTTCTAAGAAAGGAATTAAGACTAACATTTATACTGAGTTTTTCTTTCCTAGGGAAAAGGAACAGAAAGAAAGAGAAAATCCTGGACGTATACTTATATGCATCAAGCCTTTCTTCTGGGCTTCAAGAAAGCGGCTTCTCCTCCAGCTGGCATTGTCTGTCCTCCAGAGCTGCTCATTTGCCATATACTATTTCCTGCTTCTCTCTCAGCTATTTCGTAAGGCACAAAGTTCCTGTTAAATCTGCCCTCCCTCACATAAAAATGAAATCAAAATCAAAATTTCCTCTCTTTCCAAAGAGGGTTTGGGGAGTAGAGAATAAGTTATTTTTGGCAATAGCTCTCCCAGAATCTTCTGTGCATCTCACGCAAGGTTAATTATGGCAGAACGCAACAATGATCAATACCGCTGTTCCAACTGAGAAGAGGCAGTGTCAACAAGAGAGCTGGCAGTGAAGAGGAAGGTGCTTCTGAATGGAACATTGCTTTGCATAATTCCATACAAATGTGCCCTCTGGTTCAGAGGATGAAACACATATTGTGCTCCAATTCCAGAGATGATTTCTCATTGTTGAATAATGAGATTTTAAACCCCACAGAGGTGTTGATGATGCAGGCATCTGGCAAGGCTGATCATCTCTAATTTGTGCAATGAGCTGACCAAGATCCTACCTTTTGTCCCTGCACATCTGTTGTGATGTGGTCGGTTTCCCCATCCTCAATCTCCCCCATCTTCACGACACTGACTTCTATGGTGCCAACCACTTTGCCACCATCTGAAGTTCTGCAATCAGAAATAAAGGAAATGAGAAAGTAAGAATCTTCTCTCTCCTCAAAACATGTTCAAAACACGTTTGTTTCTGAAAACTCCTAGCACTGCTATTTGCTTCATTTAATTAAACAGTTCTGCATGACACTCAGTAAAACATGTTAATAGCATCAGTGTTTTTAATTTCAAGCGAAAATTAACTATGGATTTGTGAGGTCAGACCACGAACTGTCAAAAAACTACCTCATGAAGATGAAACCTCCTCAAAGCTCTCAGAAGTAACCTCAAGGTAAAAAACACTGAGTCATGGGTCACTTGGAACCATCAAATCTCTATGATCCTGTAAACCACAGACCATCTACACCAACTGCATTAGATATTGCACATGTCTATTGCATAAACTGTGGCTGCACAAAATGGAAAAGAGTACAAACATTCCTATATTCCTTTATGACCAGGCCATTGGCTACAAAATCTGACTTTGTGCCCTTTCCCTAACATTTTTCTAAGAGATTAGGCAAAGACGACTCTCTCCTAGCAAACATAAGCTATGCGTGAAAGCAGACTATAACCAAGAGCTCATTTAGAATAACCCTTTACTTTTTCAGATAAAGAAACTGAGACCCAAAAAGATGGAAAACATTTTCCAAGGTAACAAAGTGGCAAACCCAGGTTTCTATCTTTTTCGAGTCTTTTGACCACTGACAACTCTTCTCTATTTAATGATGATAATAACTTTATTACTAATATTTTCATCATTACTTTTATCAGCATAAAAATTTTATGATTGGCAATAATAATGAAAGTTAAAAGTAAAATTAAGAACCATCACATTTTAAGATTCTCTAGTTGCCTTTTCTGGGCAAGGAAATCTACGGAATTAATAGTGTCATTATACTATTAAAGCACCGTGACACATAATGACATTTTTCCCCTGAGTCTTATTGTGAAAATAGGTGGCGAGCTACCCCATAGGTATTATATGTTGCTGTAATTTCTATCTAAGCAGAATTGACTGAATAACAGTGGTCGTATGAGAATTCATTTTCTTCATTAGTCATGTTCTTTTATGAAATGTGCTTTTAACTTTAATCTGAATACCAATGATATCTTTCTTTCAGTCAAGTCCCTTTAAATGCTGCTATTTTATTATTAGAGGTGTCAGAAAAGAGAAGTATGAAAATTAATATAATACAAATAATACAATAATATTTGTATAATATAATACAAATAATACAAAAATGCTAATTAAAATAATTAATTAAGCGAAAAGGAAACCTGATTATCTTACTAGATGAGGTACAAATTAAAACACACTTTTTGAATTATGTTTTTAAGTAAATCGAAATAGGATAATTCTGGTGTTATGTACACAGCTGATGTCATAGTGCAATAAAATGATATACAAAGAAAAAAAGTGATTTATTGTTACAGTATATTAAAATGTCTTACTAAACTATGAAGTAAAATGGTTCTTGGTTATTTTAAAATAAATGGAAATCATAATATTGATTAAATTATTTGAAATTAATATAGAAAACTTAAAGATTCATCACAAAGAGGATATGTATACAGGTGACAATATGACTTCTCTGTAATATTATAGAAAACTATATTAGCTCCAACTCTGGAATTGTTTTAAATAATTCATTACACCGTCTTTCCATTTGAATATGACATAACATGTCAGAGTCATGATGTGGTATATCTCTGTATAATTCTCTAGTACCTAGTAGTTAAATAAAGAATTTAATAAGAACCCTCATTGGTACTACTAATAATTTTTCTAGAGATTTGTAGACTTTTTCCCCAAAAAACTGATTATTTATAAAAAGTAAAGATTTTTTTTTCCTTCTGAAAATAATTGTTTAGAATTTTTTGCTTGAGCAAACAAGCTAGCTTAATTGCTAGGAATGCAAAACCTATGTATAACATTCTAAATTTTTTCACTGAACTAATCCAAATAATGCACCAAATGGTGTGAAAGAGTAGGGAGATTCTTCATAGCTGCGTAATAAACTGATATATGCCATAATGGTTACAAGTGTAAACTCAAGAGTTTGAGTTATTTGCTAGCTGCATGACCTTGGGCAAGTCACTTAACCACATGAAACTTTGTTTTCCTCATCTGTAAAATGGAGATAATAACCTTGTTTTAAGAATTAGATTATGAGAGCTGATTAAAGTGAAGTGCTAATCAGCACAGTGCCTTACACAAGATAATTGCTCCCCTGCCCCCAGTCGTCCTAGTAGCAGCATTGGAGCAAGAGCAGCAGCAGCGAACACAGAATTGCTATAGTCATTAATGTATTAAATTATATTCAATTTGATCCTCTCTAGAAATTTTACTGAAATAGATATTCAAGTCTACAGTAAAAGATGATTAATATTTCATGGTATATGCATCTCAACAATGTTTAAATACGCATTGGAAATAGAAAGACTTCATAATAACAGATGATGTTACGAAGCTTACATTCCTAGTACTCCACAGAACATAAATTTACTAATTACAATGCAAGTGAATCTTTCAAAAATACTAAAGTAGATGAATAAGCAATGCACTATGGGAGTAAACTTCTGAACTATAGCTCTACCCATTCCCTTTATAGAAGTTACCTGGCTACTTTTTCAATGATTTTTATGCCTTTTAGTTTTCCCAGTTCTCTTTATCTCCCTGAATAGAATCCAAGCAAGGAGCTTGCTTAATCTTGTGACACTATAGTATTCTAGAATCAATTTTTCTCCAAAATTATTTTAGATAAGCAACTCTTTTGAGAACCTTGAAGTCTGTCTCCTTGTCGGAGATTTGTGGGAAACAGAATGGTGAAACGAGTTCATAAACTAAAGAACTGAACCCAAGATGCTCAAAAGCATGGTTCACCCTGTCATTGAACTTTAAAATGCAGAAGACAGTTCTTATTTACTCTGTAACAATTTACCACACAAAGAGTACAAATATCAACACCTCTCTTCAGTCAGGAGAAACAAATGAAATATCTATTTCATGTTCCCAAAGGTCCTTTCAAAAATGACTTCACAGAGATTTAGAAAAAAGAAATTCATTCTTAAATGCTTAATTATGTGTTCAATTTACTACCCATTAGGTTGTGGAAGCGAGTAATTAATAGCTTAACCATTATTTATCACCAAAATTCTACCGAATTTTATCTAATGGAAATTCATCACATCTGCATCAAAGATACATCGAAGAGAGTTCTGGGCTAGAAATTGAGAAAACCAGGCTTTCCTTCCAACTCAGCTACTAACTAGCTATGTGACCAAGCACATATTACTTCAGTTCTCTGTCTCTAACAGCTGTTTCATAGTATCAGCACTCAAATCCCATGCTCTAATCACGCCTATGATTCCATCAAAGGCATCACAAGCTATTACAGGTTGACACAGACTCAAGAAAAATCTCAGGCACACTCTAGTGTCTCCTCCTCACTCCACACCTTCCCATACTACTTTCCCCCAAGACAAACCAAATGCATGGCAAACCTAAGAAGTAACTTAACATTTACAGTCAAACTAAAAAGAAAAAGGGCCAGCTTATCTTATATCATACATTACATATATTTTATATAATATGGTCAATATAGAACTGTATGTTGGTATTTTTATAAGGATGCAAATTTTACAGAACCCAAAACAGAAATGATGTTCATACCCTTTCCTACCAATCTGTGTGGCAATAAGATGGGGCTGCAGTAATGAATATCTCAATGTACACAAGAAAAAACAGCCATTTCAGACAGTCTACTGCCAGGTCATTACCGCTGTTTAATGCAGAGAGCTGAGAGAGAAGTAAAAGATGGATAGTTCATGGCCACTGCAGTATTTCAATCACAACATCAAGTTCTTCCCTCCCTCAGCAGATAGACTAATACTTAACCATGCCAACAAGATATAGAAGACAAAGAAGGGAGAAATTTCAGCAACACAAATTTACACTCTTTTCTTACCTAGGTTTTCAGAGTACATAATACATTAGTGATGAAGGTTCTCTAAAATCTGCCTTTAAAATAACTCCCCTAATGCTTCCTAATGAAATATTCAATCCCACATGGTGAAACATACAAATATTTTTAGAAGACTGGAGGAAAAGGAATGTAAAATAGTCTTCTAACAAAGGACGCTTTAACGACACCCTTTCTCTAAACTTCTTTCCCACCTATTCTGCCATCCTTAATAGAAGGGGAAGAAAACCACCTCTGGAAATGTTGAACAGCAAAGTATAAATAATTCCTCTATTTTGGAAATGCCACGGAGATACAAACCAACACATGACTCTGTAACTACCCAGGGAAAAACCGTCATTAGCAATGTCAGTCTTTGTGAATATAAAGCAGTCCTGGTGCTATGTACAGGAATCTTCAGCTGCAAGACATGCCTTGCATTTAAACCATCTAGATATATAGCTAGGAGATGAAAATCTCACCCAGACAGGAAAATAAACAAGGGCCTTAAGTAAACAAATGTTGTCAGTATGTGAATGAGTGCACTCTGATGATCTTTCCGGTGAATACAATTATACAGCAACACTACATTTATTTAGGGCTCACAGAAGTTAGAGTTCTATCTAAATATGTATAACTAACCACATCTCTATTCTAGCTGAAATTCACTAATGACAGAAGCCATAAAACACTTTCAAACTTATAGTAAAATAAAGCTTTTCAGTAGTTCTTAATATTAATAGTTTATACACACTAAGGTTTAGTGCTCGGTTTTCTGCTCTTTTCTCACAATAAGCTGGCCTTCAGAAATTCTATCCATTATGACAGGATTCAATTATCCTTTATGAAGATCTGCCACAATTCTATATTCCCCACTTGCTCCTGATTTTCTGAGCTAGAACTCCAAATTCCTTTTATCCTGATCCCAACATTTTATATTCTACAGACCTGAAACCTAACCCTAAATTTTCTCAAATATGAACTCACTCGTATCAACAGCATGTCACTCTCCAAAAATGAAAACTAAGAATACTCCATCTCTACCCTGGCCTTGTCCTTCCCTCTCATCAGTCACTAAGCCCTACTGATTCTTCCTCTGTGATGTCTTTTGCGTGTGTCCCATCCCAATTAGTTTCACCACTTCTCTTATTTTATACTTGAAGAACCTACTTCCCATCCTTCAGTATCTTTCTCTTCCATTCCATCCATACCCGGTTTTCTTCTTAAAGCCCTACTTTCACTATTTCATTTTCTTTTCCCTGTTAAAAGTCCTTAGATGTTGCCCGGTACCTACTCAGAGAGGCTGAACTATATAGCCTATCTTTCAAGGACTTATGTATCAGGATCCGTCAAAGTTTGTGGACAGCTCAGTATTTTTTGTCTCAGACTGATCTGCCTCATCACGCACTGTTAAATAATGAAGTATGGTTTAGGCGAAAGTGCAGTGAACTTTGAGTAACGAAGTCCTTGGTTACGGTGCCAGCTCTCACAGTAAACAGCTGTATGATTGTGAGCAGGCCGTTCAGCCCCTATAAAGATCTTCTAGCTATAAAATATAAAGATTGTAAACCATTTTACTTATCTCACAAGATTTATGTGAATAAAAATAAAAGATCTTAGGCTTAAATATAAAAAATGCTTTAGTACACGGAAATGAGTACTTTAGTTATACAGCCTGAACAACAAAGCTTCAAGAGCACATCATGGAAATGTTGACCAACAGTTTTTCAGACTAATTGGCTTTAGATTCCTCTTACTACTAAATCCTGTACTGTCCAAATATAAGGAATTCCACAAATACAAATAAGGTAAGGCAAATTTTGCCCTCCTCATGACTCTATTCCAAAAATATATAACAAGTTATATTTGGAAACTTGTTTTAATGCTAAATGTGAAATATAAATTATCTTCCTGAATAAAGAAATATCCTATCAGTAAGGTGAGAAAACAAAGTTGACATCTTATAAATGTCTTTGTCAGGATTCTGAAGCAACCAAAATTAAACAAAAATTAATACGACAATATGATCATTGGATTCCAGTTGCAGGAAAGATGGAGTAATCACACTCTACCCTGTTGCACCTGCTAAATAGAGCTATGAAACCTGGACAGAATGCATAGAGCAGCTATTTGAAGACTCTGAAAGTAAACAGCACTAAGCAAATCAGGGAAGAAGATCAGAATCTTAAATACTACTGAACCAGCAGTGAGTTTACCATTTCTTCCCCTCTGGTATGTCCCAACCTAGATTTACTCAAAACAGCCCCAAATCCAGAGGTGGGCATTGGTGTAGACAAAGAGAGTTCTACAAGAACCCTTCTAGTTCTGGTTCAAGGATCAGGAGAGAGGTCTCCTCATGCTCAGAAGCATAAGAAATCTCTTTTCTTCTCTTCACTCTCTGTGAGAGGGGGAAGGTTTACTCTCCGATTGGAGAATCGTGATCCCAAGAGTGTGAGGCAAATATCGTTTATCTTTTATCTCTCTGTTCTCCTGCTACCTGGGCCCAGAAAGAAGGAGGAGTTGCACAGGAGAGTGTGTAAATAAAACGCAAGCTTTCTAGCTAATGGATCAAAAAGGGAAGCCAAGGAAATAGGAAGTGCCTGGGAGATTGTGGAGAGGAAGGAGCTCGGACAGAGAGAATTCTTCACGTTGTTCATGAACTTGTGGGCTCACCCCAAGCTGTGCCTGCATAGATCTGATACTATAAACATATCAGAAAATTTGATAAATGACCAGAATACCATGAAGGCCCCAGGCTGTCACCTGGGTGACAAACCTGAGGGACCGGTCTGAGTAACACTACAAAATGTTTGAAAACATAAGTAAGATAGAAGCCACAAATTTCACAGGACACAAGGTTAACACAAAAATATCTAGCACTGAACAATTAAAAACTAAAATTTAAAAAAAATGTACAGTAGGTCCAAAACAAATAAAATGTTTAGAAATAACTCTAAAAAATTATCCAAAGTCTTGATGCTGAAAATTGTAAATGCTAATGAATAAAATCAAAGAAGGTAGAAATAAATAGACATATTTTGATCATGGATTGTAAGACACACATTATGAAAATGTCATTTCTTCACAACTTGATCTACAGATATAATGTAATACCAATCAAAATTCCAGCAACATTTTTTGCAGATACTGACAAGCTCATTTGAAAAGTTATAAGAAAACACAAAGGAACAGAATAGCCAAAACGATTTTGAGAAAGAAAAATAAAAATGGAGGAATTGTACTAACTGATTTTAAGATGTACTGTAAATCTACAGTAATCAAAACTATGTGGGCTGGGTACAATGGCTCACACCTGTAATCCTAGCACCATGGGAGGCCAAGGTGGAAGGATTGCTTGAGGTCAGGAGTTTGAGACCAGCCTGAGAAAGAGTGAGATCCCGTCTCTACTAAAAAATAGAAAAATTAGCGGGACATCGTGGCATGCATCTGTAGTCCCCAGTTACTCAGGAGGCTGAGGTGGGAAGATCGCTTAAGCCCAGGAATTTGAGGTTGCAGTGAGCTATGATGATGCCATTGCACTTTTGTTGGAGCAACAGATGAGACTCCGTTTCAAAAAAAAAAAAATAGTAAAAAATAAAAAAATAAATAACCTATGTGGCTTTGAGAAAGAATAGACATATTAATAAATGAAATAAAATAAAAAAGCAATATAGCCAATCGGTTTTTGACAAAGTTATAGGCAATTCAATAGGGAAAACATAGTCTTCTCAACAAATGGCATTATAACAATTAGACATTAATTTGCAAAAAAGAAACTCTGCTTAAACTTCACAACTTAAATACAAGTTAACTTAAATTGATTGGTTCATAGTCCTAAATGTAAAACATAAAAATATAAAACTTTTCTAAAAATGAGACAGGAAAAAAAATCTTTGTGAACTGGGCTTAGGTAAAGAGTTCTTAATTATGACATGACAATCATGATCTATAAAAGAAAACATCAATAAGCTAAACTTTATCAAAATTGATAACTTTTGCTCTGTGAAAGACATTGTTACAAGAATGAAAACAGAAGCTACTGACCAAGAGAAAATATTTATTAATACAAATCACATATCGACAAATAACTTGTATCCATTATATATATATAAAGAGCTTTCAAAACTCTACAGTGAGAAAACAACATAATTAATGTGCAAGACGCTTGAACAGACATGTTTCAGAAGAGGATATATGGATGACAAATGACACATGAAAAGATGTTCAACATTATTGGCCATTACATTTTAATGAAAATTAAAACCACTGTGAGATGCCACTCTAACACCTTAGAAGGGCTGATACCTTAGAATGGCTTGATCTTGATAGATTAAGATTGACTGAAGCTCTCATATATTGTTGGAAGGAAAAATAGCTCAGCAGTTTCTTATAAATTTAAACACACACTTACCATATGGCCCAGCCATCCCAATCCTAGATATTTACCCTAGACAAGTGAAAACTTAGGGTCACATAAAAACCTACACATGAAAATTTTAGCAGATTCATTCATAATCACCAAAAACCGGAAACAACTAAAATATGTTTTAATGTAAATGGTTAAAGAAACTGTGGTATATCCATACCATGGAATATTACTCAGCAATAAAAAGAAACTTACAAACTGGTGATACACACAACTTACATGAATTGCAAAGACATTGCATGGAATTAATGGAGCCAGTTTCAAAGGTTATATATGGTATGATTCAATTTATTCAATGTCTTTCTTTAAAAAAAAAATCTATCGTGATAAGAACAGATCAGTGGTTGCCAGGAATTAGCAGGGATGGAGACCTAAATCATCCGTTCAGCAGGAGGTTTCTTTGCGGTAATGGAACAGTTCTGTATCTTGATGGTGGTGGTGGTTTCGAGAATTTATACATGTGTTAAAACTCCTAGAATTGTACAACAGTAAAAAGTCAATTTTACTCTGTTAATTTACAAAATAGAATAAATGAGAAAGGACACGGCCATTTTTTTCTGATAATTAAAAGCAAAAATCGTCCAGTCATTTAATCTAGGAATACAAAAAGTATGTATTATTCAAAGATTATTCTCTTGCATGTCAACCAAATCGAATTTCTGACATTTACTTGGGATGCTGGACTCAAAGTGTGGATTTTATCCCATGCATTATACATTCAAAATATCTAAGGACAGTAGAAATTCCACAGAAGAAAGAAATTCTACCTGAACAATGGGAAATGTCATCACAGATTGAATGCTCATTCAGGAGGTACTATAAATTTACCAAGACAAAGACTCCTGTTCATGGCATAAATCAGCTGGTTATCTATTGTCTAAAATTATCCCATTTAGACCTACAGAATAGAAACTATTGCTAGACTTTTTGTCAGGTTAATTTATTTTATTATATTTACTTGCTTGAATTTTTTAATTTTAAGTAAGAGAATGAGAAAGATTGGAGGAAAGAGTGCTATACATATTAAGCAAAGACTACTGAAAAAAGGAAATAGTAGCAAAAAAGGAATTGTATGAGGTTATACTGGGATGATGAGGAAACCTGACTCATCAATGCTTTTAGTACAAACATAAATATTTTTTTTTATTTCAGCATATTATGGGGTTACAGGTGTTTAGGTTATGTATGTTTCCCTTGCTCCCCCCTCAAGGCCAAGTTTCAAATATGTCCATCCTTCGGGTGCTGCGCATTGCACTCTTTGTATATCCATATACCCGTCCCCTCTCCCTCCTCCTGCCGCCCCCCCTCCCCCCCCCCCCGCTGCCCAACAGCTAAGCAGGGTCGGCCCAGTCAGTACCTGGATGTAGAAATTTTTTAAAAGCAAAAATATATACATGTTTAATGCCAGGTGCACACAATCCTGACAGGTAGGTAAGCAAATTTTTTTTTCGGTCCTTTAATAAAAACTTTTTTAAAAAATGTTTTTAATTTTTTTTATTATTTTTGGAGACAGAGTCTTACTCTGTCATCCAGGCTAGCATGCAGTGGTACAATCATAGCTCAATGTAACCTTGAACTTCTAGGCTCAAGTGATTCTCCTGCCTCAGCCTCCCAAGGAGGTAGGATTATAGGCAAATGCCACCACACTAGCTAATTTTTTCTTTTTTTCTTTTTTTTAGAGATGGAGTCTCTCTATGTTGCCAAGGCTGGTCTCAAACTTCTCGCTTCAAATGATCCTTCCACCTAAGCCTCCCAAAGTGTTCGGATTACAGGTGTGAACAACTGCACCTGGCCTCCTTCGATAAAAACTTTTTACACAAATTATTTGCAAATGTCACAAAATCAACCAAAATTGTTTTAGACACTCTGAAAACATTCCATAGACAACAAGTATGGAGAATTGGAGGATCCAATTATTAAATAATTAGTATTAAATATTAGTGATGGGATATTTAATATTCAAATTTTGATTTACATATATTTTATCAAAGTTTTTATGCTTTTGGATTTTATGTCAATTTTTTAATAGTAGGAAACAGTGCAAAGAAATATCTTTAAAAAGCTAGTATTGAAAGGTCAAAGTTATACAGTGTATGAATATAATTTTAGAGTATAATATATTTCAAACCTGTGCAGTCAGAAACTCTCTGAGCTTTAAATTACACAGTAAGGCATGTACTCTGAAACTGAGCAATTCTTACTGCCTATATTTTTATGCTTAATTGCATTTGGATTTGTTTTAAATTTTTCTATAACTGAGTTATATAATCTCTTATTTTTAAATCATTTTTTCTTTATCCTCTTTTAATCTGACATTTGTGACCAAAACCATTTCCACAATACATAAAAATCCACATAAATACAAAAGTAAGATCAAACTTACAAAAAAAATCCCTGATTTACAAACATGTATTAAGTAGCTACTTGTACTATTCAGCACTATTCCATGCACAAGGATACAACAGAGAGCAAAACAAAAATCCCTGTCTTTATGGAACCTGCATTCTAGTGATAAGCAAATGAATGATATGTCAAAATATGGTAAGTGCCATGGAGAAAATTAAGCAAGGTGAAAAGATGGATAAGTGCTGGGTTGGGGCTGCTACTTTATATTCAGTGGTTGGGAAAGATCTTTTTTAATAAGATGACATTTCAACAAACATCTAAAGTAGTAAGAAAGTGAGCCATACATCTTTCTTGGGGCAAGATCTTTTCAGAAAAAAGCAGATGGTCCAAAAGGCTTGAAATGAATCATTGTTCCCATACTGAAGGAAAGACGCCAATGCGGCTGAAGTTAGGCAGATGGGGAAGAGAGGACTATTAGACCAAGTCAGACACATATATATTCCTTTTCTGTTGCTGCATAACAAATCACCATATACCCAGCGACCTAAACTCTGGACTTATTAACTCACAATTTCTGTAGATCAAAAGTCCAGTAAGAATGCTCTACTCAAGGTCTAACAAGATTGAAATAGAGATGTAGGCTAGGCTGCATTCTCACATGAAAGCTCTAGGGAAAAATCCACATCCTAGCTGATTCAGATTGTTGATAGAACTCACTTTCCTGTGGCTTCCTGACTGAGGTCCCTATTTCCTCACTAGTTATCACCTGGGATAAGGTTTGGTTCCAAGGCCATCCTTCGGTTCTTGCCATGAGATCCTCTCTATTGGCAGTTCACACCACAGCGGTTTGCTTCTTCGAGGACAACAGGAGAATTTCCATCTCCAGTCTGCTAAGACAGTGTCTTACACACAGTTACTCCAGCCACCTCTGTGTAATTACAGGTGGCATATAAGGTACCCTGATGAAGAGAGTGACTGTCCCATCATATTCACAGGTCCTGCCTGCAGTCAAGGGGGGGGTGTTCTGCACTGCAGGTACACCAGGGGCTGGGGATCTTATGGAACATCTTAGTGTTCTGCCTACCCTACCACAAACAGGAGAAGTTGTTGAGATAATCTAGAGCTTTTTAGACCACTCTAAGAACTTCGCCTTTTCCTTTGAGTGAGGTAGAATGATCAGTAGAAGATTTTGAATGGACGTAAGTTTTAAGATGAGAAGTTGGGCTGCAGTATAGAAAATAAACTGTAGGGGGAGCAAAAAGAGGATCATGAAGATGAGTTAGGAGAAATTAGGATAAAGGTGAGATGTGTCAGGTTTTAGTTTTATTTTGAAGGTAGAGCTGATAAGATATTGTGATAAGCTGGGTACAGAGAATATGAGAGAGGGATCAGAAACTATAAGGATGTAGGCCTGAACAATGAGAGAGGAGAATTGCAATTTCCTGAGATGAAGAGACTCTGAGGATAAACAGGATTTTGGGGGAATGATGGGCAGTAAGCAGAAATGGGGAGCTCAGTTTTGAACATTTTGTGACATTTATTGAATGTTCAATTATCTTCTGTTGGTCAGATGTGAGAGCCAAGAGTTCAAGCAACTGGCCAAGGCTACAGTTATAAATATAGTCACATATCGCTTAACAACAGGGATATATTTTGAGACATGCATTGTTAAGGCGATTTCGTCATTGTGCAAACATCATACAGTGTACTTACGTAAACCTAGGTGATCTAGCCTACTACACACCTGGGCTATATGGTATGGCCTTTTGCTCCTAAACTACAAATCTGTACAGCATGTTACTGTACTGAATACTGCAGGCAGTTGTTACACAATGGTACGTATGTGTATTTAAACATATCTAAACAAAGAAAAGGAACAGTATAAATACAGCATTATAGTCTCATAGGACCACCATCGTATAGGCAGTCTGTTGTTGACTGAAACATCAATATATGGCATATGACTATATAGGCATCATTGGAATCTACAGGATATTAAGATTTGATACTGGATGGAAGAGAGTGAATGAAGAGTGAAAAGAGAACAACTTCTACCCTAAACTCAGGTACAGGACACTTCTACATGCAGAGGTCAAGGTGATGAGGAGCAATCAGCAAAAGAAACAGAGAAAGAATGGCCATAGGTAAAGAGAAAGTCTGGTGTCCCAGATACCTAGCAAAGAATATGCTTTAAGGAGAGAGCAATGATCCACTGTGCAGATATGCCAAGTAAGAGGAGCATTGAGAATTATCTACCAGATTTAGCAACATGGAGTCATTGGTGATCATGATAAATGCTGTTTAAACAATGAAAACCTGATGAGAATGGGTTCAAAAGACAATCAGAGGAGGCAAAGTAGACACGGCTTTTACTACGGTTCTGCTACAAACAGGAGCAGGGAAATGGAGCATAAGTTAGAAGATATGGGAGCTTTGACAGCATTTTTTATGCTGATAGACACATTGAGCAGAGAGAAAATAATTTATGATGCAAGAGAAAAAGGAGACAATCATTGGAATAATGTTCCTGAATAGGCGAGAAGAGATGAAATCGGAAACACTAGTGGAATGGTTGACTTTCAACCAGAAGCAGGAGTTTAATAACAGGAGGGAAGGCAGAGTAGATACAGGTAGGTTTGCAAATATGGCATGAGAAATTGTCAAATTCCTCTTCTCAGGGAAACCAGAAACCACAGATAAATCAGCTGATAGGTTGGTAAATATGGAGTGGAAAACTGTCAGATTCTTCTTCTCAGGGAAACAGAAACCAGATAAATCAGCAGAGAAAGAGGAAGAGGAGAGATATTTTGAAGGTTTTAGGAATGAGGGGGTGTAAAATAATGGTCCCAATGAATGGGAGGGTGTACATGGCCAGGGAAACGCAGTGGGGCTATGTTGCTGAGGGCACCTCTCAAGTTAAGGGTCGTATAGGAACCAAATGAAACCTGTAAGTGGGGAAGTCAGGTTTCCCCAGCCTGTTCAGCTGGGGATGCAGGTGTGGAATAGAGGTGAAAAACGCTTGACTTAACCAGTGTTTTTGTTGTAGTTATTATTTTAAATTCATAAATTAGTTAATCAATTTATATTTTGCTCAGAGAGTAGAGCAACAGGAAAGAAGAGCACAGGAGGTGAAGGTATATGCAAGGGAATTATTTTGTGATTTCTCAGTGATGGACCCTGGCATCTCACCTGGATAAGAAAGAAGAGTGGACTCAGTACAGTCAAAGAGCAACTAGAGGGAGTGTGCTGGAAAGACAAGAGATGGAAGTCAGCAAATAGGATGCTTAAAATTGAGACTCTGGAGTGGTGGGATGAATGACGAAATCTAGAGGATGAGTGTGGCAGTGGGTTACTGAAGTAGGGTGGAGAAAAGTCTGAGAGGCTAATGAAATGGATCCATTTGGCTACTGACCACAAGAAGCCAGAGAGGAGTAGAGCTCAAGAAAGAGGCAGTGCACCCCAAGTAAAAATCTCATAAAGTGAGAGGAGGTGACATCTGAGGGTGACTTCAGTAAAGTGGGGAATCAGTATGTCTGAGGCCATTGGCCTCAATGCAGAAGTGATTTCAGAGGAAGCCTGTCCTACACCACGTATGAGGGCCAGGCACGTGGCAGGGCTGCAGGGGAGAGAGCCAGCTTCCAGTCAAATAAAGGGAAATGACGGAGGAGAGGTCACCGGGCTGAGGATGGACCTTGGGTATCAGAATGGGATTAGGGAGCAGAGGCTACTAGAGCCAGAGTAGGGGTGAGGACAAAGAGGGAGAAGGATGGGTGGCCATGTAGATGAAGGATGACCTGGGGATCCAGGGCTTCTGTGTGGTGACAAATCACCTGATAATGAGTAACAATCACAGCCACAATAAAGAAACTCAGTTTAGCTAGGCAAAATATGCAAGGGCAGGCAGGGCGGCATTAATTTTAAAATACTATGTAAAGACTCAAAAGTTCCCATTTTCTGATTTTAACTTGTTCTGCTCTACAGTCTCAACTCTGCATTACTAAATCATCTGGTAATTATTTTAGAGGTCAAAATGTGACTGATTCACAGTTAATGCAGTCTATATAGAACAATAAAGATTCCTACAAAACTTTTTTTTCGTTAAAAGAAAGAAAAGTAATTAAAGCAAAGTTCAAAATTCTCTGCTACACAGAAACAGTGTTCTGCTTTTATTCACGCTAAGTAGATTTTGAAGATCAGCAGGAATAAATCAAATGCCCTGTATTCATTTTTCAACATAAAGTACGTTGGAAATCCATCTACATTTTTTTCTATCTCCCTTTTAAAACATTATTTCAAGATTTCTGATGATAAGAGAATATGTCTATTAATACCTAAAAAATTTGTATCATATTTCTAAAAAAAATTCATATAAGAAAAAGAATAGCTTTTGGTATTTGGGCACAGGTTCTTACAGGAAGTAGAAAGACAGTACACATTCAGAGTCATGGGATTAAAATTTTTAATTCAGGAGGAATTGCTATATATTTTTATAATTTTTTGAGAATTGAAATAAAATTTGTGTTCCAAAGAAAGGGTTCACTAGTTTCAAATAACCTTGGATTTATCTCTCTTATTCTGAGATAAACTCCTCAGAACTTTTAGTATTAGGATTGACTAAATTCAGGGAATGCTTAGGGAACAGAGTAACTTTCAGTAGCATCCAATATGTTTTGTAGAAACTGAGGCCAAGAGAGGTTAAGTGAAAGGATTAAGGCCACCTGACAAGTCATCAGCAGCCCTGGGGTTTATCCAAGAGCAGTAGAAATCAGAAGGCTACATCTAATTTTTTAAAATTTATTTCTGAAAACTAAGACATAAAGTGGTAGTAACTTACTTATCTTTTTATTTTTGTTTTAGCTGTGATGATTTGGTTTAGCTCTCAACAGCCCACTAGTGAGCTATGAGGAAACCTGCCTCTGTCTAAGCTACCTGATCTTTCTTTGGGGCAGGAGACATTTTTAGATGACTCTACCTCTTCTTTTTAATTTCTTTCTTAGGCTTCTTCTCATAGAATGGATTCTTAGTATAGCAGTATGAACTTTCCTATATATCTCCTCCATGTCTCAAGTCCCATTTTTCTTTATGCATTAAGACAATTTTACTTTATAAGCATCTCCGTCTTCTTCCATTAGATTACATTTATGATCTGCAGTGGATCTATTCTGATCCGTCATGTGCTTCTGAAGTACTTCTGCTTTGAATTCCTTGCTTTCTGTATCATACTGAGGGAATCATTTGGGACTATGAGGATTAGACAAGCGTCTATCCATTGCTCTCTTCAGAATCCCCAAAACCTTATTTTTAGTTATAGTTCTGGCAAAAACTGCATCCAAATACAAATTACTGCCAGGCATAGCAGCTCATGCCTGTAATCCCACTACTTTGGGAGACCAAGGCAGGATTATTGCTTGAGGCCAGGAGTTTGTAACCAGCCTGGGCAACACAGCGAGACCTCATCCCTACAAACACACAATACCTTCACACTATACTTTAGGAGTTCATAAGCATGAACTGCACAAACTATCCTATCCTCTTTTTTATGGGCATAAGAAATCAGACAAATGATCTCTCTGTTGGTCACACAAAATGTCATTCTGTATTTGGGTGTGTTGAATTATTTTTATCCTGGCTTACTAAGCATTTCCAAGCATAGTAATCAGTTTATCTTCCTGCTTTTTTCTACATCTCACTTGCTATCTCTTCAAGTAGGTCCTATTCTTAACAACCCTAACACACCCCCATCCTGTGGAACAGAAACCCTTAGCCTGTGGCTTACCACAGACTTACAACGATAGTGGTAACTTTTTATATTTTAATTCTTACAGGTAACAATGAGAAAATAAGGTCTAATAAGAATATGATCTTAAATGTCTATTCAAAGAACTCTATCAGAATCCAGTTCATTCAAAAACTCTTTCTGAATCTAGTAACTCTTTGTCTTAGTGTGCCTAAGACAAATACCACAGTAGAAAATATCATGGAATGGGTGACTTAAAAAGTAGAAATTTATTTTCTCATAGTGCTAGAGGCTAGAAGTCTAAGATTAGTATACCCTTTCCTCTTCATTCCGTTTTTGTTTAATAAATTGATGTTTTATGGGACTTTACTGATAGCATCAAACACATACTCTCTAAAATACCCTTTCATCAATGAATTTTAAAACTATGGTGATGATTTTTCTCTATCTACTAATTCAGAAATGTGCTTCTCATGGTATAATTTAAGACACTATTATAGGCTTCCCAGGGTTGTTTCATTATTTTCTTTATTAGTTCCTTGATTCATTCTTACAAATTTAACTCATATAAACTTACTAATATTCAAAACTGAATCCCAATCATTCTCTCAAAACCTGCTTCACTGCAGCTTTCCCCTACTCAGTGGAACTCCATCGTTCCCAAAGTCTAGATTGAAATCCTTGGAGTCATTTTTGTTTCCTCTCTTCCTCTCAAGTCTCACTTCCACGCAGTCACCAA
Source organism: Avahi laniger (assembly GCA_963575035.1). Classification (NCBI taxonomy): domain Eukaryota; kingdom Metazoa; phylum Chordata; class Mammalia; order Primates; family Indriidae; genus Avahi; species Avahi laniger. Next base: position 38,291 of record CAUYSK010129023.1, read on the forward strand.
ATCCTATTTGTTCTTTTATCAAAATGGATCCAGAATGTGACCATGTCCCACCACCTCCAAACTGCGTCCCTGGGGCAAGCCATCATCACTCCTCACCCGGAGTCTACCTGATGCCACTCTTCCTTCCCACAATCTGCCTATTCCTGACGCAGCATAAGTCAGAGGATGTCACTCCTCTGCTCAAAACCCTACCATGGCTCCCAGCTTTACTAAGAATAAATGGCTTTCGTCTCTATACCCCCCTGGACCTTGTTACCTACTTAGCCTTATTTTTTTAACTCTCCTCCTGACTCTGTTCATTCAACTCATGCCTCATGGGACTTTGTACTGTTCCCCAAATACACCGAGGAAACCGCTTCTTTAGGGCCTCTGCACCACCAGTTCCTTTTGCTTGAAACACCACCACCACCACCATCATCACTTCCCAAATGATATCTGCATGGCTATTTTCTCCTTCAAGTTTTTGCTCAAATGTCACCTTTCCAGCAAGACTGACACTGATCACCCACCGGACCAGGCTGGCCATAGGTGGGGAGAGTGTATGACCAAAGACAGGTAGGCATCAAACACTCTAGAGGTGGATGCTCATTTTCAAAGAACACTGAAGGGCTCAGTGTTCTGAGACATTCAGGTTGATGATGATAATGGTAATGATGACCAATATTTCTTGGGGGCTAAGTACCAGACTCGATTTCAATTGCATTGCATTTATTACTTTTAAAAAAAAGTCTCAAATCAACCTTGAGGACTATACTACTGTTATTGCCAATTATAAATGAGGGTTGTGAGATGTCCTCAGAGCTCTAGTCAGTGCCTCTGTTTCTCAAGACTTCTTTAAACCTAATTCTGGAAGGGCTGTTTTCCAGAAACACAGAGATTATCTAATAAAGACCAAAACCTTTTCTTCGTATAATTCACTAATCAGATCCTTTAGGTAATTTTTATTCTCCTTGCCCCTCTCCCATCTCCTGAAAGCAAGTCATAGATGGAGACAATCATCATACAACTAACGCTAGAGATTTAAAACTCATCCAATTCAAACTCTTCATTTTAAGGATGATAAAATTGAAGCACAAAAAAAATCTACTTTTTTTACTTTTTTGGGGGGAGAGGGGGAGCAAGGGCAACATATGTAACCTGAACATCTGTACCCCCATAATAGGCTGAAATAAAAAAAAAATCTACTTTTTGAAGTCATGTTCTATTAACAGTTAATGGCAGAACTTAATGCACAATTCTTAGGAGTGATGTGACTTGGTTTCCAGTCCCAGCTGACATCATAGGTTAGGTACATGACCATCCTACAGCCTATACTGGACTCATGTCAGCTTTATACAGTGATTACTAATATGTATGATTCAAAAATAGAAGGGGAAACTATGATTATTCATGTTCTATTATAAAATGCTGTTTGTTTTCTGCTTTCAGCCTCACTTCTAGCTTCATAGTTGCCTAGAATCATATTCTTAAAATTAGTTCCAGAAGCAAAACCTCCTTATCACTTGGAAAATCATTAGCCTTCCTTTCTGGCTCTACTTCTCTGTAGGGAAGGTATCAGGTAGAAAGTTTATAAAGCTCTCATTGAGGAATGGATCTGTAAAGTATGAAAAAGGAAAAATACTCTCCAGAAAATAAATGTATTTCCACTTTTTAGTCACCTTAGCCCTAAAACAGAAAGAAAATCTGGCTGCATTATTTCATATCCATGACCACTATCTTTGGACTCAAGGAATTTAAAGACATTACAAAGACAATCTCTAAGAAAATAATATGATTTCATAACACATATAATAAAACAAGTTAAATGTGTTTTTACCATTTCTCCTCTCTGGACCCTTCACACATATTTTATTGTCTCAATATATTTTTCAAATAAACTTAGTGGGAAAGATAACATCACTCAAAAAGTACTTGTTTCAAGGACTAGTGAGGGTTCAGAGAAAGGAGAGATGGCGTGGAAGAAAGATTAGGTAGAAAACTGTTTCTTTTTCTATTAAAGTATAACGGGATACTTGTCTTTAAATATGGCTTACGAACCTATAATTTAAAGTCATCTCAGTGGTATTATTATCACTACTAGATAGATTTGGAAATTTAAGCAAAGTAATTAACTCCTAGTGACAATAATGGAACTCTAACTTCCGTCAATGTTACAATCACAGCCCTATCCTTAAAGTGCTTAAAAGGCTATATCACTTGAGCATAGAAGCAATTCATTTTTGCTGGTACTAGAGGCAAGTCTTAATAGCCAAGAAATTTAGTGTTAGTTGGCAGTTTGTCCAACAAACAAACCCAACAACCCTAGAGACCATCTCTCCGATTTACTATGTGAGTTTCTGAAAATCTTCAATTTGATTCTAGATAATAGAAAAATAATCCCCACTATACACCATGTATAAGTTTAGGATTGAAACTTTTAAACCTGTTTTCAATGAGAGAGACTACATCAGAGAAATATTAGGGAAGATGAAAAAAATAAAATAAAATTCAAGTTATCTACTCCAGTCTTTGATGGATGGATGAAGATTAGACTATGTTTATTATGACATTTTAAATCTGTTTTTATCAATAAATTTTTATATTAAGTTCTAAAGGAATGTATTTGTTTGCTTCCCAATTTACATATGTGAATATCAGAAGGAAATACTAATTCAGCATGTATTTACAAGGGAATTTGGTCATTTGATTTTTCTGTATAATGTAATATATGTCCAGTAACACTTAAGCCAGGTTGAATTAAACTTTCATATAATTTTGGTTAATTTTAAAGCATTATTTTCTGTGCCTGATGGCAAAATTGTGCCACAATGGTGCAAACTCATTGGTGCAACATAATGTTATAAGAAAGAACCCTTAATTACTTATTATTTTCTATCTAATTCTAATAAGCTTAAGTACATTGATCAGGGAACCCAGTGGATCAACCACCAAACCATAGGCTGTGCCCAAAGTAACCATTCCTTATTGTAGCACGGCATTAAGAAAAGCAATCTGTTTATATCAGTACTAAATGTATTTAAGTGAAGCAAAATAAACTTGCCTATTCTCTCTTCTCTCTTATTCTACATGTTTTTATCTTTTCTCTTTGATCTCATTCTTTTCTTCTGCCTTCTTAAAATCTTATTTATTATATTATTTGATGTGTATTTTCTATGTTTCCCTATCTTCCATGAATTAAATTGTATTCTTCTTTCTTTCCCTGACTCAATTCTTTTTATCTTACTGAAGCGTCATTGCAAACAATCTCTCTCAGCCGCATTTACTGTGAAATAGCTATGCTATGCCAGCTGGGCTATTCACAACAGACATCAGTGAATTTCTCTTAATAGATTAGGGTAGAAAGGCCTGGGCCAGAGCATGCTATCAGGAGTAATACATTATCAAGGGGAAGGTAGCTTTCTATATCCCTTCAGGAATGGTAACTTTAGTGTCGCTCACACATATATAGTAAGGAAAACTCACAGTATATCAACAGAAAAGCAAAATAAAACCTCATTGGAAACAGTTAAAAAATGGTGAGCATCTAATGATCATAAGCCTCTTAGCTAGAGCACAAATGATATGCTCTGACCTGCTTTTTCCAGCACCTAAAAGCCTGATAACAGAAAGATAGTCCTTGGTCTTAGGAAATTGAGGAGCAAATGGTAAGCCGCGGTGGGGGATCGTGACTAGACCTCATTGATGTGCCTGGAGATATTACTTCTCAGTTCTGAATAAGAGTAAATTTGGAGAATACCCAGGTCTTCTAGATGGAAAAGACATACTCCTTATGCAAAGGATATCAAAAACTGGAGGGAAAAAATGGACATTGAAGCAGGAAGAATCTAAGGTAAATCATCTGCATGTACAAACATGTGCTCTCTTGCTGGTTGAAGTTGAAACTGAGCTCAGAGAACAGGAGAATAGGAGTTGAAAACAGGAACTCTGACTCCACTATCAAAAGGTGTTAAGTATCCATAAGCCACCATAAGTGAGGGAGGAAGTGTTGGTCTGTGTCAAGAGTAATGGGTGCACTACAGATGAGACTTACACGAGGCCATAGATGGAGAACTTGCTGAGGACTTTTCATACATATGTTCATGTTCACGCTCACTGAAGACAGAGGGGTAGTGCAGGGAAGAGGAAGAGGACATATAAAGTTTCAAAAAGGAAAAGAACATAACCAGTTAAGAATTTTAGAAAGGACAATTTGAAAATAATGCTGCTATTTCTAGCCTGGGCTACATTTAAGATACTTGAATTTAAGTACCTTAGCTTAACTAAAAAAAGAAAAAAAAAAATACCAAAAGGAAGAGTTTTCAGAGGAAGAGCTAAGTTCAGTTTGGGGTAGTTAAAATATCAGGTGATTATGAGAATAAGTATGTGTTCACTTCTCCCAGCTCAAAATGAATCTGTCAATGAACATCAAAGAGACGTTGTGTATTGTGCCATTCTTTTCCCATACATTTTGTGCAAATGTCACGAATTATTGTTTATAAAGGTCATGAGCATGAATATAAAATGCCACGGGTCTGTCAGTGACTGTGGGTGGGGGATGTGGGAGAGATCTGGGGGTGAGCACCTGCATGGGTATGGGGGAATAATGTGGGGGGAGAGGTGGGGGGTATAAGTGCCATTTGGGTGAAGACTGCAAGCCTGCCTACAGATGTGTATGTCAGACAACACGCTGATGTAGAAAAAAGTGCATAAATACACATGGGCAGTCACTCATATATTTCTCTGGAAAATATATTTTTGTTGTTCTTCTAAATCAGCATTTCCTAAACTATGTAACTGTGTTTCTTGGAACACAGTGTCTAATAAACTGCTAATAAGTGTTCCATGAAGAGAGCTTCTTGTGTTCAAATTAATTTAAGAAAAGCTGCAGGCAATGTGTCCTCTGAGAGTCCCAAAGGGCCTCGAAAGGCCAATGAAGGCTCTGAGAATTCCTACAGTAAGGAAACCCACTTCACTTTTCTTCAAATAGAGGATTCTCAAACTTATTTGACTACAGAATTCCTTTATTCAAAAAACAGATGCTAATAGCCAAAGGGATACTGGTGTTACAAAACACAGTTTGGAAAATCTCCTATGTGTGCGGAGCAGCAGAAACGCAGTGATAATGATGAAAGTGACTTTGGTAAATACAGGCAAATTCAATACAGAATTTTCAGGCCAAATATAATTTCTTTCAGGCCTAATCATTCCTGCAAATTATCTTCAAAGCTAAATTAGCTCTCAAACTTCTTAAGCAGGTAGGTCTTCGTGTACAGATATTAACTTTATGTGATTTGCATTTTAAGAGAGGAGAGGTTTCAGGCTTTTCTATACAAACTAAGGAGCTATTGAAGTGTACTTTTAAGTATGTGTTGTCCCTTCAGTTACTGGGAACTCTAAACCAATTTGCAATCTGACCAATCAGACATCTTTTGAATAATACAAACTAAGAAAGTGCTAATTAGTTTCTACGGTCATATCTACAGCTTTATGCAAATGGATTAGGAACATAAAGAAAAATGCAGACTATGAAACTGCATAGCCATTTAAATTATACATGAAAGAAAGTTTAGGTGAATGAAATAGAAAATAACAATATTGATGATGACAGTTTAAATAATAGGTAATATTATGAACACCTGCTTTGCATGAGATATCATTTCAGGTTGTGTACAGTATGTCTAATCCTCTTCTGGAAAAAAAAAACAATAGAGAAGCTAATCAATAAATAAAAATTATAAGAATAATAGTTAACGTTTATCAAGCACTTACAATGTGTCAGACACTGTTGTAAACATTTCACGTTAGTAACTGGTGATTCTCACATCAAACACTGGGAAGTGGGCACCACCCTCATCCCCATTACACAGGTAAGAAAAACGAGTCTCAGATCAATCAGCCATCCTGCAAGCAAAAGAAGAGCCAGGATTTGGGCATACATATGTCTCTAAACCATGTGCTCCTTCTGCATCTTCACTGTCCTAATTTAATATTGCTATGCTTTGCATTCTACTCCAATTTTATAAATTGATGGCATTTTATCAGTTGTTACAAAATGGTTCATGTTAGCACCTTTTGAAAATTGTTAGGCAACTGTGTCCCTAAGGGGACACAGTTACATAAAAGAACATAATCAGTTTTATAAGCAAATGCCCCGATTTTAGTGTTTGATGTTTTCCTTCATTCTCACAGTCTGGCCCCGAGAAATGCCACTTGAATTTACTTCTTTGGACAGTTTTTGATATAGTCAGCAATAAAATGCATCAGTAAACTCTAAAAGCAATTGATACCCTGTGCTACATTTATGAATTTCTGTACTGATTTCAGTGTTATGTTACTAATATTTTCAGTCAAAACAAGTTTTATTTTTCCCCGAAGTCTATTGGCATGCTGCCTTCTTCAACCAAACTGCTCTCCATACGCCTTTTGCTGGTATCTGCCCCTGGGGTAACAAGCCAAACGTGACATCGGAGTGATGAAAACTGGAATTTAGGTTAAGGTAAGCTTGTCTTTCTTAAATAATAGAAATGTTATATCCAAATCAAGGGTTAAATCAACCACAATTCCACTGACCAAGTGTAGAGAATGCGGCCATCATGTTTAAAAAAAGAATTTCAACAAAGTCAGCAAGCAAGCTAAGCAAAAGTTGAAGAGATGGTTGAGGAACTTAGTAACTTTCACTCAAGAAGCAAGGGAAATGATATTTATGGAGTGTTTTTCTCTAATGCAAGGTGGAGTTTGGAACTCCACTGCATGTATTAATTGTTCAGAACCACCTTGGGAGGGAAATTGTTACTACTTCCAATAACAGATGTTAAAGAAAGCAGACAGTATGCCCGGGTGACACAGGTGGTGACCCAGCTGGGACTCACACCCAAGTCTCGCATCAAAGTCATGTTTCTACCACCTCACATTTCTTCCTGAGAAAAATGGGAGAGATTTAAAGTTGAATAAAAGAGCTGCTTTCAAATGTGTTCACAGAGATAAAGCATGAGATGTGTCCTACTTAACTCCACAAAGAAGAGCTGGAACCATGGTAAGGAGATAAGATTTGGGATGAAATATTCATAGGAATACTTTTCTAACACTACACCTGTCTGAAAATGGAAAAAAAAGTTGTGAGTGTGAGTCCCCTTTCACTGAAGGGGTCCAAGAAGTGCCAGTTTCAAGATCTTCTCTGGTCTCTAAAATAATTTAATTGTAAGATTCTAAATAAAACACAAAGTCTCTGGAAAATCCTTGATATTGAGAATCCTTCTTCCCAAAAAATCTTCATTCTCCATCCCATCCCAGCCTTGTGATCTTAGGAAGCCAAACTGTTATTTCTCGGTTTGCTTATTAGTAAAACAGGAATTATATCTTCTAGGCCATTAGAAGATTAAGGTGGTTAGACGATAAAATAAGATAAAATGTTGGAAATGCTGAACATATCCGAAACATCAAATAGTATTTGTTTCCTCTTCCTCCACGTTTGAGGTCCGAGTCAGTGTCAGGGCTGTCATGGAGGAGCTACCTGTCGCCTTCATTTCAATCCCACCAAACACACGGTGACACAAGCACTCCAGGGGCGGGAGGCTCTCTCCTGTGTGTGTGCATCCGTATCACTCATGAGTGTGCATTTGCCATTGACTCACATATTTCCCTGCTTGTTCACTCCCAAAGAGAAAAATGCAATGTTTTTATGCATTGCTTTTAGAGCTTCTGATATAAATGTTTAGTTTCTTCTATGCAAAAGCATCATGGAAGTTAGTTATTTATGTACCATTCTCATCCCCTAAGTTTTACATCGATGCTCTCAATAAAGTATAACAGTATTCTGTTCTATAATTATTCATGAATGTGCTACTGTCTCCCCAAAATGGGTTGTTGGCCATCAGTCAATTTCTATTGACCTTATTTAATATAGAAAATGTTTTAGACATACATAATATTTTGTGGAGACCATCAGAATTTTCTGCCATAATCCTAGTTTCCTAGTACCTAAAAAGAAGCTAACTGGAAGACTATTAAAAGAGAATGAAATGTATGCAAAATATACATAACTATTAAGATGCTTGCTGTGATTTTTAAAATCATCTATGAAGTTCAAGTAGACATTGATAAGAAAAGATATCATTATTGAAGTATTCACCATACACACAATTTAAAAAATAGATCCTGTGCTTAAAGTAAGAAAAGCTATATAACCTTTATTTGTGTGCAAGAAAGGAATAGCGGTAGCTAATTGAAAGTCTAAGAATGGTTAATTTCATTTGAAAAGAAAAAGAAATTTATCATTTAAAACCCATCGTCAATTTATGGCCAGGGTTGTTCTCAGGTCATTTTGGGGATTCAAACCTACTTGTAGGATTCCAGGAACAAACTTACTCTGATTTACTGCCCCATGGCATATAGAACATGCCTGGCCTCCCAACCTGTGGGATGCTACTAACAATTTCGTCTTTTTATCAGCTCTCAAGAACATTCCTTTAGGAGATTAAATTTAAAATTGCAGGTCTCCTTCTTTCCGTCTTTTTTTTTTTTTTTTTACAAAAACAGCAAAATAGAACTCTCTGTGTGTGTGTCTAAGGAGATTAAATTAAGCAAATCACCCAAAAATTAAAACCTACATCACTCACAATTGGGATCTTACCTTCTAAGTACAAACATTTAACAAAAATTGAAAATAAGTATTCATGGTTTGTGAGAAAGCAAAATAAGGTACACACACATATCCATCTACACAATCGATGATATATGTGTATATTCATGCATATGTACATATAAATGCTACATAAAATAGGAAAAATTTAAAAATAAACAGTAGCAGTTGAATGCTTTTTCTTTCGTAGCCTTTCCCATACATCTGTATATTATAAAATATAACAGCATATGTCCATTTAAGGTCAATCAGCGTCTTATGTTGTTTGTTCCATAAAAGCACTATTGCAGATGTGGCATAAGTAATAAATGGAAAGAAAACAAATTCTCTTTGTATGAAGAAATGCTTGCACATCTGTTTTCGAGAAAATGTTTTATCATATCCAACCCTGGTAAAATGATGTGTTTGCTTAATTGGGGGTGTTTAAGTGTAGAAGGACACAAAAGAAATAATAGAGCACTTGTTAAGATGAGCTGAAAGTTCCTGTGACAAGGTAAAGGCTCAAGGTAAAGTGACCTGTACTGAAATAATTGCAAATTCTAAATAAGGTTTTCAGCTTTTCAAGCAGAAAACCTATCGTTCACCATTGCTCTGAAAGTTAGTTGTCTCAAATATATTTTAATGCTTAGGCTGCATTATATTTACTAATTTAGATGATTCCACCCAGAAATAAATTCTTGGTACCAGGTTTATATTTAGTATCTATAAAAATATAAGGAAGCCATCGTGGTAAATCAAAATCCCAACAAATAATTATTAGACCTCTACTATGTTGCCGGCATATAAAACTGAATTTTAAAGTAAAGCATTAAGAAAAAATAATTGAGACCTCTAAAACTCTCCAAAGGGTAGACTATAAAACAGAGAAGGAAGGAAAGATTTTATTACATCTTGAGCTTTCCACTAGATCGCAGAATAAAAACAGAACAGGCTTTGGAGTTAAACCAAACTGAGTTGTAATCCTACTTGTACAATCACCAGCTGTAGGATCCTAGTCAAGTTGCTATAAAACAGAGATGATCATGCTGCATGGATTAAATAAGATAATGTATACAAGGTGCCTAACATAGTCCTTGCATCCTTGTAGATGTCCAATAAATAAGGAGATTTTTCATTAAATAAGTTGTTAGTAACATCAACTGCAAAATAATAACTCTGTTGCCACTTTTTAAATTTTCTGAAGACACTACTCCTGTACTCAGCATATGAAAAATTCTTAGCAAATGCTTGCTGAATGAATGAGCATCGAATGAGCCCTTACACTGTCAGGGGATATGCAGCAAAGCCCAGACAAGATTGAAACACTTTCATCTGCCTCTGTCCCTCTGAGAAGGATCTCCTAGGAAAGAAGTTTTACTTTTTTTGTTGCTTCTCATTGCTGTTGTTGTTTTTACATTTGCAGTTGTTTAAATACTTTAAGAGCAATGTAATTTTTCTTCTCCTGACTGCTAGCACCATTCCCAGAGACAGATCTAACTTTTCCATTCTGTTATTAAATCATTAAGTCATAAGATAGTACTACAATGTTCCAAAGTTCTGCTTATATGGTCCCAAGAGATTCACGTCAGGTTGGTAGAGCAAACACTGCCAGGTGCTTGGGCAGCAAGCCAGGTCCAACTCCTGATAACGTCACGACTCTGGGGTGAGAACAGACTCCATAGGTTTCTCTGTCTCTAATCCCCTTTAAACTAATAAGCCGTTTCCCACTTTCTGCCCTCATGATAGACATTCCTGAGCTCTCCATGGCATGTTAAGAATCACTTAGTCATCATCTATCGTAGTAAGACCAGGCACTGTGGTGAGATCAAACATGAAAGAAACTATGAACAAGTGGTTCTGGACCTGAGTCCTGGCTTTGACCTGCCATTAGCAAGTTAGATGACATGTAGCATACATTTCAACTGGTTCTCAGCTTTCCCCTTTCTTGAAGGAGACAAGATGCGGATCATTAAAATCATGGGCTTTGCAGTAAAAAATGTGGGGCGGCTTCACACCTTGCCTTTCCCATTTAAGAGCATTATAACTTAGCACAAGTTATTTAACTGCTACTTTCAATACTTCTGTTTCTTGTTTTATGAAATGGATAAAATGATAACATAGTGGTTTCTTCTTCTTCTACCTCTTCCTCTTTGTCATCCTCTTCTTCTTATCATTATCATCAGTCTAAAATTATCCAGTATTCATGCCTAAAATTATAATACTCTATAAGACCTCTGTCTTGCTTACATTGTAGTATGGAAGTCAGGATTATACAGCAATGAGTTAGAGAACAAAAACAGAAAATATTATTGAGATATAAAAGAAGTCAGAGGTTTCCACAGACCCACTCAGTCTTAAAAAAACATCAGAGGAGTTAGGAACTACCAAAGGTAATGTAGGAAAACAAAGTGGATGTAATATAAAGGTAAAAAAATTAATACTAAATAAAGATACCTAATCCATTTGGAATGCTAGAACACTCATAAACATAGGAAACCAGGCATTTCAGTGAGTTTATATTATGAGTAGAAACCACTTTATATATTGGATGCATTTCCCCAACATATGCAAACAAATTCTACATCTTCAAAAACACATGATATCATATTTACTAATTTAGATTGATTCCATCCAGAAATAAATTCTTGCTAGCAGGTTTACATTTAGCATCCACAAAAATATAAGGAAGTCATTATCATAAACTGGGAATTTGAGCCTATATCTATAAGTTAGATGTGCACTTCTTTCCCCTTTAAATTTTCTGTAGGAAAAAATATTTCATGCATTTGATCTCCAGTTCAAAGCACATATGACACAGAAGCCACATGAAACCATGGTGCTCTGTGGATGAGAGTTTAAAATTGGAATCATCTGCTAAGAAGCCCCCAAAGGGGCAGTGAGCACCAGGAGAATCATATGATTTGGGGGAAGCTAAAACACACCTTGAAGAAAAGGAACTTTCCTATCAAAGAATGGTGCCTATGAATATGATCTTTTTTTCCCTGTTAATTTGTTTTACAGAAATCTGAAAATTAAATTGCTTTAAAATTAACAATGAGAATATAAAAGGCAAAAAAGTCAGAAATAATCAGTGCATAGGAATATTAAATAAAACAAAATACAACAAAAATGCTTCTTACCCCTGACCTAATGTTCTTCTAACTCAATACCTCAGAGACAGTCAGTGGAAGGAAGATAAATTACCTCAGAAATAAAAAACAACATGTACCAGAAATCAAAAGGCTATGATAAATCTATAATCTGTCTGGTTCATAGGGAGAGAAAACCACACATTTGGCAAAGCAAAAAAACGGGAGAAATCATAACCTAGCCACTTCAAAACTGTTTTCTAAAATTATTTTTTGAGAAAACTCAAATATTTTGTTAATATTTTTCTCCTTTTATACAATCAAGATAAAATGACTAGCAAACAGGGGTATTAAAATTAAAAGTAGAAATTTGTCTTGCTGTCAACTAAATCAAAAATTAATATATTTCTTTTTTCCTCCAACAGTAGTACTCTAAGCTTGACCCTTCTCTGTTTTTATATTCTCTCTAAGGTATTCCGTATGTTTACAGTAATTTTCATTTCACTAAGTCTTTCTGGTCCTCTAATTCCTGTTTCAAACCAGTGTCTAAATGTTGCACCACTGTGTAGTATACTACTGATGTTAATGACCATTATGACATAATCGATTCTGCGGTTTGTGAGTCAGCAAGATGAGGAAGAAGGTGCTATGTGTCTGACCTAGAAAACATGTGGACTTGCCAGTAGCCCTAAGTTAGTTCAATGTTTGACATCTCATATCATGAATCCAGGGCATGTAGGTCAGATCCAACAGGTCACGCTGGAATGATGATATTTTCTAGGGTATCAGTGACATTGCTAGCCAGCCTTTTCAACTGGCCCTTTTACACTTCAAATTAAAAATAATAGCAGCAGCAAAATTTTATTGGGAATAACATCACAAAACTCTAAAGATTTTTATATGTTTTCCCAAACAAAATGCATCCACATCAACACCAGATGTTTAAGAGGCACAACCTAAACAAAGCTGGAGAGGAGATGGCAGCCTCACTAGAACCCACCAACACTCATTTCTCTGCTTGGAGTGTTGCTTATGTTAAATTATCCTATACTATCAAATCAAATGCAGAGCTGTAAGGATCAGGAAAAATCAGAAAAAGAGAAAGGCAGGAGTATAAATTCCAGCATAAGCCACAGCATCTTTACTGAAATAAATTATTGGCTATAAATGGGTTCTTGGAGGGAAACCGGACAAACAAACTGGAGACATTGTCTGGTTTCCTGAAAGTGGTCTCTATGTATCATCAAAATTAGACCTTCTAAATATTTACAAATAGTGTTCCATATAATTTTTATATTTATTCATACAATACAAATATTGCAAGGTAGTATTCCCTATGTATATATAATTATACAAGTTATTATACAGAAAACAGCAGAACACTGTTTTCAAATTTATTACGAATTCAAAAAGAAATATTTATCCTATTTATTAAAATACTCTGCAATGTCCTAAAGATTGTTGTTTCACCACCTATATCAAAACAAATTACATTCATCTCACAATTAGCTGTGATCTGTTGTCTGTTTCAGTGAGTCTGTTTTAACTTATAAGTGTTTCATATTTAAGAGTATAACAACAAAATAGGCTGAAAAAACAATAAGCTCCTTACTCTCTATCATCATAAAGCTACAATATTGACTCTAACATATTTCCAACCTAGAAACTTACTTGATTTAAAAAGCATTTTGATAAGTAATAGAAAAATTATTTAATAGCATGATCACAATTCATAGTTCCTTCCTTACTTTCAAAGAATTTCATCACTTTAATGATAATGTAATATTGTTTTTCCTACAAGGACTAATAACATTTCTTTCATAAGCTGAAACCTGAACTTGAATGTGAACTTGAATAATCACTGCTTCGCTATAACTTGTTGCAGTGGAGAACAAGCCATCTGAGAGTTGACATCTAACGTCTGTAAGAAGTGTGACTTTCAAACATCCTGGCCATCAAAAAATATCATGGCTTATTAACTATAACAGTTTCTGCAAACCAAGAGACCCACCTCAGGCTCAGGGCCAGCAGTTGCTCCTTGGACTTCAGTAACTCCCCTACTTTAAAACTGGCATAACCCAGGAAGCTTTTCTGAAAATAAGAGAAAAAAGAACGGTTTTCATTAACTTTCTGAGGATCTTAATACTTTTGTTGAAAAATGAAATATTAAATCTATTATCCTGACAAATATTTCACCGACAGATAGAATTCTCAGTATTATATCCATCTCCTGGGGCAGGGCTGAGAGGTGAAAATGTATCATGCTCATTAAACACAAAGCGACTAATAGCCTAGAAAATAACAAGATGTAAAATGACAACAGCCAGGACTTTGCCACCAACTATAACTTTCTCCACTTGTGAAAACTGAGGTAAAGGAAAAGATGATAAACTTTCGATATTTACCAATGCTGTCGTTTTTCTTATCAGAATTCCTCAAATCACTGGCAGCCGCAATTTGTATTCCAGATATGAGCAAATCTGTTAGTTAGAGCTATTTTTATGTGGGACTCTGTACAAGTTATAAATAGAAATGCTGTATTTCTCCCCCATCACGGCAACGTTTAAAAGCATTTGTTTCCTTTGTTATTTCTTTACTAGCATGGGGCAATTTCATTCCAATACACAAAAATGAATGGTACTTATTCAGTTATATTTTCTAAAATTGCTTTTTTAGCCTATTATACTGGGTGTTGACTATGAATATCTGCTTTCTACTCTTTTTTTTTGATTCAGTGTAAAGAATAAAACACCAAATTGGTTTTTTTTCTTTTCCAGAATAAAAAAAAATATTCTTTCATCTCTTTTTAACATCCTTAGATACTTCTAATCTAAAAGTCACAATATTATGGTATAAATAACATAAATAGGATTTTTCATTTACTTACCTTATGGTCAAGGAGTAAACATGAAAATATCAAACCCCTATTATTACCTAGGCCGCTGCTGTCTAACACAATGGAACACTCTACAAGAAGTCAATGCAACTTCTTCCAGAACATTCTCTTATCCTAGGTCTGCTGCTGGGCTGCACTAGAATGAGGGGCCGGACTTAAGGAGTCTGAGGTCAATTGAATCTTTTTAGAAGTAAATAGGAAATTGTTCCACACTGAGTGATTGTTAGGCATGAGGGGGAAAAAAGCTTCAGGTCAGAATTCTTCTCCCTCTTTTCGAAACTCTAATTTAGAAGAGCTGGTTCTAAAAGGTTAAAGTCAAACATTTGAAAATACAGCTCCGTTCTAAAGTGGAGATGCTTCTACATTACTAATGATAAATCCTGAATCAACTGGAAACTCAAAGAGTTGGTTTAGACACGAAGTTACCAAAGCCCGAAAAATCTGAGATTAAATTATTAGGTGAAAAACATTAGACAAAAAATAGAAGATGTGTGAAAACAAGCTCCGATGCTATATCCATGAGAGATGAAGTGAGAGTGGATCAAAGCAGAGAAGGAAAGTCAGGAGCTGTACGCACAGGGCACACAGAAATTAGGGAGACTTTTCCACAAGGGACAGAGAGAGCCTAGGAGAGAACCCACCGAACAAAAGCGCTTATGTCTCCTCATCAGAGATGCCCCTAGAACACCCCTCTATAAAAGACCACTCCCCTTTCCCACATAGACATTCTATTATACTCTATTCCTTCCCCTGTTTTATTGTTCTTCTCCACTGGCACTTACCACCTGATATATTATATATTTAATTGTTTTGTAGCCCTTTAAAAAGAATAATAGAGAACTGAACCCCCAGAGGAGCTTTACTTTGCTCTTTGATAACCCCTGCCTAGCACACAGTAGGCACGTGATAAATATAGACTGACAATGAATGAATGAATGGCATAGACACTAGCTTTCAAGTAAGTTATTCCATTATTATAGATACAGGAGAAATGCTCCTTCTGCAGTTATTTATAAACTATTGTAATTCACTGAAATGTAGAAAATCAAAACAATTTTATGGTGTGCAGATTGTATACTGTGGTAGTGAATTTCAATTTAGCACTTTATATTTTAAAGAGCTGTCTGTCTCACTTTCCCTTTCACTGATAATCAGGGTTTTTAATTTAAATTCCCATCCCTCACTCATTACTCGCACTCAAAAAAAAAAAACCTCTTAACCAATCATAAATTTCACGATGCCCTAGAGTTTCAAGTTATTTTCTATTTGCCTTTTGAGATGCTTTTAGATGTGGACGATTTTAAAATTAATAAAACAAACTACGGTGTCATGAGATTATTGCAGTCTTTTCATCAGTAAAAGTAGCAAACACCCTAGACTAGACTGTGGCAACCAGAGACAGGTGGAGTCGCTATTTTTGGACATAAGCTACAAACACACCATAAGGCACAGCTGCAAGTAAAATTTATGACCACAAGCTATTGAATGCTTCTCCTGTCCCCCAGAGCAGGAACTCCTGCGGAAGCGGGACCTTGGCTTGTCCATCTCCTGGCCAAGCCCATTGTCTGGCACAGGGAGCTCCACAGTGAGTGCACGCAGCGTGCCAAGAACAATGCCCATGAGTCAGGCTTTGACATCGCGACTGTCAGCCACATGCTTGATCTCAAAGGATAATGAGAGCACTTACAGAAATAATACAATCGGTTGAAAATCAATTTTGGTAACGGCACCAAAGCATTACATTATGAAATCTTGTCAAAGCAGAAGAGGTGTCATTTAGGTATAAATGTTATTTATTCTAAAAATAACTGTACATTGGGACTACATGTTGCATAAAATGCATTAACAAAATCCAAACATTTAAAGATAATCTATATTTGTTTTACCCTGCAATACGAAACAATGGAATTTCCTATATGTTTACTTTCTAGCAGGTTTTTATTTGTTTATCTCAGCATAAATAAAAATAGGATTCTTCAACCCCTGAAATTAGAAAACAAATTATCTATCTATGTGGATATTCAGGAGACACAGTGTAACAGAATGAATTAGAAAACAGTTGTCTCTATAGCACATGATGCTAATGTAAAAGAATACCTTAATATACATCTATTTTATCTTCACTATCACTGTAATCATAATCATAGAATTTAAAAGAATTTCTTTAATTTTTTTTTTTTTTGTATTTCAAATATAATTCAAGGGGCAAAGTGTCCATATCTTCTCTGGTGCTGTTTTTATTAGAGGAAATAAATACAAATGAAAAAAGTAAATTCTAAATAGAGTTGGAGCTCAGAGGTCTGAGTGTGGTCCTGAATTATTCTGTCCAAAAATGGAAATCTGGACAAGTTCCCAGCCCCCGGGCTCACTCCCCACTGATAGGCCTTGTCTTTCCCTGTCTTCTCTCTCATGAAGTCTGTGCTCTTGGACAAGTCTCTCCACTAATCTAGGTTTTAGTTTCTGGCTGAAAAAAAATTACATATGATAACTGTACCTTTCTCATAGTTACTGTTATAAGAATTAAAGTAACCCAGGCAAAGCATCTAGCACATTGCCAGGAAAATAGGAAGTTATGTCATAAATATTGGCTTGCATAGTGATTAAGGTGATACACTCACAAGTCAGATCCTTAAATGTATCTGATATCCAGATTAAATACTCTTTGGAAAAGGCAAAGTATTAAAAAGAAGAAGAAGAAGAAGTCTATGAGAAATGCCAGGAATACAAAAAGAAAAATATTTGTTTAAAAATAAAAAATAGATTTAGGGAAAATACAAATTAAAAGAAATTCTAAATAAAATATTTAAAAAGATACAAAGGCTTTAAAGTCCTATATAGTTGTTATTATTGAGAAAATGTTACCTATGATTCCTTATAGCACAAACTTGTATTAGATCGTGTGGAATGTCAAAAGAACCTTCAGGATTGCTACAGCATTGCTAATCTGTAGATGAAGGAATTGGGGCCCCTGAGAGTGAAGAGGATTACACATGTCACAGGACTAGTTAGTATGCAGAGGCCAAATTAGAGCCCAGGTTTCTTGCTTTTCTGTCCAGCGTTCTTTCATCCCCACCACGCTGTGTCTCATTTCCAGGACAGGTGGCAATTCTTTCCTTCTGACAGCTTTTCTGCCTGCACGACACGCAGCTCTAACCTTTCTTGCCTGTTCATGACAAGGGAACACTCACAGTTATTATTCTGGTGCAAGAACCCCAAAGCAGATGATCATTAAATTGCTTGATGCACGATTTCAATCACTCACCTGGCTGGAGAGTAATAGAAAACAGAGTGGGGAAAAGTGGGGCATCTGTCGTAATCCCTGGCCTCTCTCTACGGGGAGCGTACACACAAACAGTTTATTCTGCCAGCCCCTGCAGGGACTCTGAGCAAGTCGCAGATACCCAGACTGCTCACCAGGGGTTGTCACCTCCATGTAGCAGCCCTCAGTGGCTCCCTGATCACCATTAAGGGAGTTGGAGGAGGTACAACCCCATAACATTGTCACAAGTTGGCCAAACCTCCATCGCTCATGTTCATCTCACAAAGTCTTTATTCAAAGTTTAGGTTTCCTTTATACTACAATTTGCATGGACCTCAAATTTTTCCCACTATTGTTCAGAGCTGTACTTTTCAATGGGTAGTCACTAACCTGAGCACATAAAATGTGCCTACTCCAAGTTGAGCTGTACTCTAAATGTAAAATACACACTGAATTTAGAAGAGAGTATGAAAAAAGGAATATGAAATATATCACTAATATTTCTATATTGGTTATATTTTGAAATGACAATATTTTGCATATATTAGGTAAAATAAAATATATCAAAATTAATTTAACCTGTTTCTTTTTACTTTTTTAAAAAACGTGACTGCTAGAAAATTTAAAATTATGTATGTGGCATGTATTTTGTGGCACACATTATATTTTTATTGGATACTGCTGGTTTAGAGGTTAAATGATTATGTCATAATATTTGGACTCATTCTCATAAAACTGTATACAGGAACTATGATGGAAATTTCAGAAGGTCTTTGGAAGCTGAAGTTGGTATCATAAAGCTGACACACAACATCTCACACACATAACTTATAGACAGGCCTCTTTACATAGTCAACCATAACAGATATGGTGACACTGTTTCCCACCCCATAGGGAGAGAATGAGAATACATGAACTATCAACATTAAAAATGACATCAAAAAGAAAAAAATAATTGTGAGGAAATCTATGAATAGCTCAAGAAAAGATTAAAAAGCACTTTAAGGAAAAGTCATTTATTATAAAATTATATCTTTACTGTGAATGTAGTTCAAAAGGTCTAAGAGCACATAATGGTATCTGCTTGACTAAGTCATCAAGAATATATCTGAATG
The DNA here is from genome assembly GCA_963575035.1 of Avahi laniger. NCBI lineage: Eukaryota > Metazoa > Chordata > Mammalia > Primates > Indriidae > Avahi > Avahi laniger. The sequence goes on from CAUYSK010129023.1 coordinate 57,246, forward strand.
TATCTATTAAATGCTGTTTAAGAATGCATAGAAATATATGTAAGATATTTGAAATATTTACAATGGAAAACATTTCAGCTCTTTTTTTTTTTTTTTAATTAGAGTACTTAAAGACTGGAGTCTTTAGCATGTTGTAATGATAGAGCCATTGCTAGCTCCATGTCCTTGGCCAAGAGCTTAAACTCTCAGACCCATTTTGCAGTGTCCAAAGAAATATTTTGAGGAATAACTAATAGTATATATATTAACCAGTTGTACTTCATAGGTGCTCAAGATGTGTTAACTCTTCCCTGTCAAAAATAACATATAATCCGAGGATGTTAGGAAGCCAAGGCATGCTGACTTGTTCCCTTTTAGGCTCATTCATACTATGCTTGAAATTTAGCTCTGAAGTTACATTTGCCATTTTATTGAGTTCTGATAGGTCATAAAATGTGCTAGATTTTTACTATATTATTATTGTATTAACACAGTCATTTCTAGACTGCCACCACTTTTTTTTTCTAGTGATTCTAAAAAATACAAAATGATTGGCAAGACAAAAGCATGACATGCTTCTTGATTCATTCAACACATATATCACATATTTACTAATTTCCAGGCACAAAGCTAGGAATATTAGAGTGAACAAAATAAACAGGGACTTGGCTATCACAGAGTGTAACATCTAGCAGGAGTGTGGAGACATTGCTAATTGCCTACCAAATACCCATTCTGCCCAATTTTCATTGCTCACAGCACCTTGATGTTTAGATGGGGAATCCCCTCTAGCTAGGGGCTCAGCTCTTCCCAGTGACATGTGAGTGGCAGTAAGCAAAGATTTCCCAGAAAGTTATTGTTGTCCAGAATTGAAGGAACAGCTCGGCTGATCTGAGCTTCTTGCCCTTTACTCTTCACTTGACCTGGAATGTGATATCTGGAGACACAATGGCCAGACTGTGCAATACTCTAAGAGAGGAGGAGCGGGAAGATGGACAGAGTCTGGCTGTTTGAAGTCATTTTTGAGTAGCTGCGACCCTGAACAATTTTCCCAGGACTTCTTATAACATGGAAAAAAAAAAAACTTCTTAATTACTTTTAAGCCACAGTTTGTCAAGTTACTTGCCTCAAAATGCGTTCCTAATTGCTACAATACACATATCATGGGATGTCAACTGAGATTTCTCTTTTGGTCCAGGAATTATAGGTGAGTCTTTATCAAGATAAGGACACGATATACCAAATGTACCCCATTATGAATTCAAAGAACTGCCAGTGTTTGGGGCCACCAGCAACCTCACTATGATGCTTAATGAGGAGCCAGTTGAGAGATGCTGGCCCGTAAGTAACCGTAACACACCCCATCCAGTTAATATAAAGGTAAGGCTAGAAGAGACGGGAGGTCAGCATACTGGGAGGTATACTAGCTCTATCTTAATCATCTCCCAGGAAGATACCTTTGTCCCCAAAGCCAAAGCCAAAGCCAAGGGGTCAGTTACCAAAGACTCACTTATAAAGCTTGGAGGTTTCCAAACCATCTTCCCCTCCACTGGGGGCTGACAATTGTCTCTTGTCTGAGAACCAGTGATTGCTATCTAGTACCTGAGGCTGCTGGGGCTTGTAGAAAGGGTAGGCACAGAGATGGCTGAGCTGAGAGAGGAAGCACACACAGTGCAGCAGCCTACATTTCTTCCACGTGGCATGGCAAATACATGTGAGTTTCACATGCAACAAGGAGACAGCACTGGAAGTGGCTGGAGTCATCTGCTTGAACAGTAGATTTCACAGCAATAGCGTGTAGGATGCAGGTGAGCAGTGGAGGATGTTGGCCCAAAGCCAGACCCCCATGGTAGGGAAATATGCCTTAGGGAGGACCTTATAAGCCCCCCAGAAATATCTACACATGTGCCCCACAAGAAAGCCAACATTCCCACATCTGTCACACATAGCACTCTGGTAGGCGGCATTAGCCTGAGAAGCGTCAAATCCAGCAGAAAGGAAACCTCACCCTCTCTCCGTGGGCAAACACAGAATGCACCTCTGTCTGTCTCTCCTTCCTCCTCATCACAGCAGCTGAGTAACAAGAAGAGGAAATGGAGGACATGCGTGGGACTCAGATCATGCTTCCCCCACCCTGCACGTTGCTAGAGTCGCAGAAAGTCTAGCCAGTAGTGGGGAATGGTGGGAGGAAGAGGTGACAGAAATCGAAGAGACTCAATGTTTAAAATGAGTAAGATGGATTCCCAAGAACCTGTGTTTTTTTTTTGTTTTTTTTTTTTAAGAAGAGATTTACACAGGCTAAGATATCATCAAAGCTTCAGGCAAAGAGGATTCAACACAGGAGTAGTTGGGAGAATGGAACTTAGAGGAGAAAAAATTAAACAAGCTCATCCTTCTTGAGCCTCAATAAATAAATGGTAAAATAATGCATTAGCAATATTAATGGCTACACATTTTAAAGGGTCTCAGCGTTTTATGAGGCAGTGTAAAGGGTGTGATGAGAGCATACCCTGGAGGATGAGAATCTAGTTTGCAGGGGTGCGTGAGGTGGAAGCTCAGAGCTGATCCCTGAGCAGGGGAGGAAGCCAGCCGGGAGCAGCAGCCCAGGCCAAGAGAGGGCTTGTGGCTGGGGAGGACCTGCTGAGCCCTCTGAAGGCCCGTGTAGTCTGAGCACAGAGATTGGTGGAGGAAGAGACAGCAGAACAAGAGGTGGAAGGACCAGGCAGAAAACAAAGTGAAAAGGTTCGCTTGTATCAAAGGAGTTAATTAACCTGTTCCCAGGGAGAGACAGGAAGTTTGTGCTGGGCATGAGAGAGCAAGCGCACACTATGCTTCTCCCTCTTCTTCTGCACCACCAAATGCAGAGATAGCTGACATTCTGCTCAGTCAACCCAATGCACACTATGGTGCATATTTTTGGAGCGCTCCCTCTGCAGGTTTGGGAAGTGGCTGCTGTCAACGAGAAAATGAGCAGTACCTAGTGCCAGGCTCCACACACTAACTGGAAGAAGGTTGTCAAGTGCCCTGTAGGCTTTCAGGGATATTTCAAATTGCGCTTTCAGTTGGCTCAGCCCCAGGGCTTCTTAGACTCAATTTTTACTTCCGGACTTTTTCTACCTCTCTGAACACACAGATTGCAGGGATTCAGCCTGCTGAGCTCTATCTTTTAGGAGCTGCCACCCCCTACTCTAGCCTTGCCTAAGCAGAAAGCACCTAGTACCCTCTTGCTCTTCTTCCGACTTCTGAAGGCTGGCGACGCGATGTTCAGATGCAGCAGGAAAACCTCAGAAGGATTTTCCACCGATGGCCTGAACAGTGGTGGCAGCCTCTCTTTTGACCTTCATTACAGTATTTAAGCAGCAGGAAGCAGAAGACATCACAGTTCTATGGCTGGTTCTCTTCCCCTTTCCTGAAGTGGTAGCGATCACATCTGTAATTTCCCTAGCCTCCTGTTGGTCCAGGAATGTTGGCTCTGAATTGTAATCCAGCTACTTGCAGGGTAATGTCTAGGCTTCCCTCTAGCAAGCCGAACTAAATATGATTCATTTGAGGATGATTTTTCAGGAGACAAGGAATGAATTCCATGCAATTCAGAAAACACATGACAATGCCTCCTCAAATAGTCACACCCTGTTAATTTAACTCAATTTCATTTGTCAGCTGCGAGACAGGAGGCCAGAGAAAAATCCAAAGGATTAACTTAGAAGCAATGCGTGTGCCTTTTGGAAACATATGAAACACTTACCCCAACTTCTGGTGGGGGATCCTTATGTTCAGGTAGGACACTGGTTCGAACCTATGGAGAAAAACAAAACATTTTCTATATGACTTTGGGATACAAATTCGTGCAGAAGCTTCACACAGGTGCCCGGTTTCAATTTCATCCATCTGGTGTCAATCCAGACTGTGTTAATCATTAATAAAGTTACCTGTGTACAACACCTGCTGCAGCACAATGAAGCTGTATTATTATTCCTAAACTTCCTGATTTCTCTAAGGAGGCAGAGTTGCCTAGATCCTCACCCCATCGCTTGCTTATCAAATACAGAGCCATATTGGATCTAGGCAGATCACCTTTAGTCTCCCAAAAAAGCAATCTTCGTTCAACATTCAAAGGAAAAGAAAGAGTTGGTGCAGGGAAAGTAATTCCGTGCATGCTCAAAAAATATTTATTCTCTGAATGAGTGTCCAAACCCACACTCCTTATAGGATACCCCTCCCACTTGAAAATTCTGTGCCAAATTACCAGATACCATCATTTGAATTCATTTGAAAAGTAATTCTCAACTGGGGGAAGGGGAATAGTGTAAAACAACCAGTCATCTGGGGAAGCTTTTCATGTAAGTGTTCCAAGTGAAATGTCAACTCCTTAGGTAATCAGTAGACATACATCTTCTACTGAGTGGTGATTCTCAACCCTGGCTTGTGCATAAGAAGCACCTGGGGACCTTTTCCAACTCTAGGTGATCCTCCTGCCCCCAAATATTCTGATTCTAATGCACGGCTACTGGTTCTACGGTCGTCTTAAGAAAAAATGTTTCAGATGAAAAAGAAAACTATGATTATCTTTTTCACTTCAGGAAAAAGTGGTAAAAGCAAGAAAAAACATCAAACATAAATCTAGTATGTCTTAATTTGAAATAAAGATGAGACAAACAAGTTAGATGAATACAGAGCAATACACAAGCACACCCTGTTTAACTGGAGAGCATCGGGGCGAGAACGGAGGAATCTGGGAATGGCACTGGAGCACTCAATGGACCAACACTTTAAGGGGTCATTTTAACAAAAATCCCTTCAGGGGCTTCAGCAGCAAATTATAATTCTCTTAAAATCCCTTCAGTCCTGACATACCTGACTAGACCAGGGCAATTCTCCCAGATTGAAGGGATGCTTATAATATCCTAATCATGGCAAAAGACTTGAACCGGCCCCTAATGGTCTGCTAATCTTTAACACAATTTCCATTTCTTTGAAAAAAGCTTTGAGCCATGATAAAATGTGCATTTTAACTTCTACCCTAACTCTCTTTCTTTGTTTCTTTATGACAGGTCTAGCACTATCTCGCTTGCACAATTTGTCAGTCATTATAACTTAAAATTGTTCACCAGAGTACAAAATAAATGACAGGAGAGAGCCCAACAGAGAAAACGACACAATTTGTAGAACACAATCAACTCAGGATTGCATGACAGAGCGCTCACTAGCTAAGAGCATTCACAGTTTGGTAGCTTCATTAATGTTCTTCGGCCCAGATGTGCCATTCAGTCTCATTATCTGAAAGTCATCAGCTGGCCTCAAAGGATGAGGATATCACATGTAAATAGTAGGCTACAATAGACCATATAGTCTGTACATATGTGGACTATATATATAGTGTATGTAAATATGGATTCTCTCTCTCTCCACATACATACATATATATGGTGTAATGGACTATACATACAGTGAATAAATATCCAAACATGCAACACATACACACATATGTGTATGCATATATACATTATTTAAAGAAAATATTTGACAGCCTAATAACATTTTCGAAAAAGATATGCTTGAATTTACAAAGTCTTAAAAGCAGTCAGAAATTGGTAAGGGTCAACCTATATACAACTGTATGAAATATTTGATTAGGGTTATATATACATGTACATATACAAATATAAAACCATGATTTAATGTTGGACAAAAGTAGAAAAATTCTGACAATTCCTGCACCATGGTCCATTAAACTAAATTTATATTAATTGTATAAGTAGAGCATTTATTTCTCATAAATACGAATTAACTACAGAGGAAAAAGAAGGTTTTTTTTTTTTTAATCCCAAAGTTGTATACATGGGAAAAAAAAAACTCCAAAGATATTCATGGACTAGTTTACCATCCAGTGTATGTGTGTGTGCATGCGTGTGTATGTGTGAAGGAGAGAAAATGAGAGGCAGTGGGAGAAAAAATAAACTTCATTTTCACTTTACATAACACAAGTACATGTATGTCACATTTTCCTATATTGAGGCATGTTTACGTCAGTAGCAGAGCTCCTGATTTAGAAAAACTGAAAGACAATTCCAAATTCAATATTCTATAAAGTTAGATTTTAATTCTAAATTCTGTAAAGTTAGATTTTCCTACAAAACATCTATTTAATCAGTACGTAAGTATAGTTCTAAAACTTTTATGTTTAAGGTCAATACTACCGAGGTTATGGGTTACATGAATAAACTAGTTCAGCCTGTGAGTGTTAGGAGAGGCTTCATGGAAGAGGTAGTCTGGGTTTTGAAGAATGAGTAGGAGTTTTAGGCAAGGAAGGATATGATAAATCAAGCAGGGTATTATTACATAACAAGCACGTGTCCTAGAGTTGTAAGAGATCAGCTGCGTTTAAGAAAGAGTGAATATTCTGATGATGCTATTCAGGCTCTGCAGGGAAGTGGCTGGAGTTACATATGTTTGGGGGAATAGGTTGGGACCATTTGCTGTAGAGGGCTACCTATCATGTTAATAGAATTGAAGTTTGATTTTATGTATTTATTTATTTATTCCAGCAACAGGAAATCAGAGAAGGCATTTGAATAGAGGATGACATGATCAGAGCCCCTTCGATAATTCCAATTCTGCCTCTGAGTCAGCTTGGGAGAGTTATTTACCCTTCTCAAGCCACCTTTCGGCCTTCGTGTCAGTTATTTATCATGGGGTTAGTAACAGAGTCCACAGATTGTGGTATTACATCCTTTTCAGCACGTAGAACAGCACCTAACCCAGAGAGGGAAGGGGAGAGGAAATGAGAGACAAAAAAAGGGAAGGAGGAAGACAGAAAATGAGGAGGGAAGAGAAGAATAAAAGGAAGGAGAAAAGAAAGAAAGAAGGGAAGACAGAGGAAGAAAGGGAGGAGGAGAGACAGGGAGGAAGGGAGGAATATGTCACTGAAAAATAATAAACTCTGAACAGATTTATATAAGACCTCTTGACGAGGAGAGGATGAAGCAACGGCTGTCACTGTAGCATTTGGAATGTTCCAGTTCATGGACAATGTCACGCCTCCTGAGAATTCCTAGCCTTCCTTAGGAATTCATTTTCCCTTTTTTGGTCTTATCAGCAGTTCTTCTCCCTATTTTTCTTCATTATCCCCCTCCCTGTCTCCCTTACCACAAACTTAAAGTTCTTATAGCTTCCTTTTGTCTAGATTTTTATGATACCAAATAAAGCAAGGCAGAGCAATTGATAGCAGTGACTATGTAGAAGATCACATTCTATATTCTATCTTGAATATTTCTTAAGGTTCATTTAAACCAGATTTCCTTCTTTGTCAACCTGAGAAGTTCAAAATTTTACTAACTAAACTTTTCTTGAAAACAAAACAAAACAAAACCAGGTAATATATAGTGAGTTATACTCATTCTTTCATCAAAACCCTATAGACTACTTCACAAACCTTAATTGTTCCCCAGCAAGAGGCTGCTTGGGCTCCCACTGCAGTGGCTGAATATCGTACTTTAATGCTCAAATCCATGGAAGAAACACCCCTCAGACGAGTCAATCTTGTTACAAAGAGCACAGGTGTTGCTGTCCTGAAGGTGGGGATGGCTGCGTTTTTTGTGAGCGAGCGTCTGAGAATGAGGCAGTGGGGCTGCCTGAAATGCTAGCACGTTGCCGGGGATCCAGACCAGGGAAGGCGAAAGGCCACGCTGCCCTGAGTCTGCACACGGGGCTGGCAGTGCCTGGACCTCATGCAAGCGCATCTCCTCTTGGTGGGTGAGGAAGGAGTAGCCTCTCACAGTCTCAGCTGGAAGGCAGAGGGAAAGGAGTTGGTTCTACATAGGAACATCCCTAGGCAGGGAGACGGCCCAGATCCTCCTCCAAGAATATTGTCACATCTGGCAATGTCTCTGATAATGACTGTGGCATTAAAGCACATTCTTTTTTTTTTCCTAATACAAAGGTTGCTCTACTTCTCTATGTATCTCAAATTAAAATATGTAATATCATCACATTTTCTTGTTCTGCTTGGAATGAGACACATAACTGCCTTAATATTCAAACATATGAAAACCTGACTGGGACAGAAATATTTAGCTCCCTTCTATAATATGAATTTTCTGGAAGAAAGCTGCTTAGTCAGGATTATATATCCCAGGACCCATTGCACCCAAGTGTAGCCATGTAACTAGTTCTTGTCAATGAAATGTGTGTGCAGGTGATGTTTGCTGTATCCAAGCTGGATTTTCCAGAAATGGATATAGTGTGCCCTCTCCAACATCTTTCTTCTTCCAATGGCCAGAAGTAGAGGAGTCCAGTCCTTAGGTGATGGCAGAGCTGACCTGGGTCCCCAAATGACCACACAACAGAAAGCCATCTACCAACCATCACTACTAGTATTAGACTATTAAATGCTTGTGTTAGTTTTCTACTGGTGTGCAAGAAATCACCACAAACTTAGCTGCTTATAATAACATCCACTTATTCATTTGCAGTTCTGTAGGTCAGAAGTCCAGGCACGGCATGTCTGGGTTCTCCACTCAGGTCTCACAAGTCTGAAATCAAGGTGTCATCTGGCTGTGTCCTCATTCAGAGGCTTTGCTACAGAAAGATGTGCTTTCAAGCTCCCTTAGGCTGTTCTCCAAATTCAGTTTCTTGCAGCTCCAGAACTGAGGTCCACATTTTCTGGATGGTTCCCCTGGGAGGCTGCTCTGAACTGCTAGAGGCCACACAACTGTATCCCTTGTCAGGTGGGCTCCTCCATCATCAGATCCAGCAACAGAGAATCTTCTTGGCATAGTATCTTTTTTGAACTTCTGTTTTCAGGAAGAACCTGCTCTTTTTTAAAGGCTTACCTGATTAGATCAGCTTTTCTCTGATGATCTCCCTGTCTTATGTCAACTGAGCCATATACTATAACCTAATCATGGGAGTAAATGCCACATCTCACATATTCCGGGGGAATACACAGGGATATACACCATGGAGTGGTAATTTCAGGTGCCATCTTAGAATTCTGCCTACCACAGTGATAAAGAAGTAAACTTCCCTTGTGCTAAGACACTGAAATGTGGTTGTTTACATTTGTTTTAGAAGCTAACATAATTTAGACCTATCATTTGTTTTAAATGAAATTTTGAATTTAACGTGTGGTTATGAGGAAATAAAGCAAAATGGCTACTATTAAATCTAAGTCACTATTTTAAGGTCAGCAAACATGCATTAAGCACTTATTATGATTCAGCCACTATTATAAGCACTGGCAATCTCAGAGCGTAAGAAATTAAGAAGACAAGGTATTTTTTGCCCAGAGGCAATAGCAATGACATGGTAAGAATCAAAATATCTAAGAATAATGGCTAAGAATGTGCAACCGTCTAAAACCTTTCAGCTAGTCTTAGATAAAGATTTTCTAGGCCAGGTACGGTAGCTCAACACTGACTCAGGAGGCTGATACAGGAGAATTTCTTGAGCCCAGGAGTTGGAGGCTGCAGTGAGCTAAGATTATGCCACTGCATTCTAGGCTAAACAACAGAACAAAACTCTTTCTCTCTCAAAAAAGAAAAAAAAAAGATTTTCCAATTGTTAATTTTTTGTTTTGCTTGCAGAAAACGATACATGTGCAAACCTAAATGATTTAGACCATAGAATCTTAGAGATAGAAGGAATCTTAGAGTTAACCTACAAAAAAATTACCTGTACAATATGAAAATTTTATCTGAAATATTCCTGCAGGTACATTTAAAATTTCTTCTTGAACATGTTTAAATTCTAGTTTACTATCTCACAAATCAGTATTGTAGAGCTACTGTTACAAAATCACAAGCTCAAAGGCTCCATGCAGGTTAAGTTAATGAAAGAAGTGGGCTGGGTGAGTGAGACCATAGGGATTGGAGAGGACTCTGGCAAAATGCAAATCACATTCCCAGTCTATAAGGACTGGCAAATATCTCATTCCAAATGCTTGAAAAAAATCCTGAGAAGGATTCCATGAAATATCAACAATGGGTAAATCCTAATTCTTTTGTAGATGGACTATTATTAGTATTTACTGATTTTTTATCAGAAACATGCCTGCTTAATAAGGTGAGTGGGTCAAAGCAAGCACATTACTATTTTACTACAAACAACAACAAAAAAAGTGCTACCCTAAAACAGTTGTTTTAAACTTGACAACACATTAGAATCACCTGGAATATGTTTTTATTCCTGTGTTTGTTTTTAATGTCAATTCGAAGGCCACACCCTAGAAAAATTAAATCAGAATTTCTGAGGGGAGGACCGCAGGCATCAGTATTTTTTAAGGCTCACTTTCTACTTGATTCCAGTGGGCAGCCAAAGTTTAAGAAGTACTGCTCTAAAATAAATGGGATTTTTTTTGGTAAGTGTGAGCCTCATAAACTAGCTCTAAATCCTATGAGAAGTCTCAAAAATATATTATACAATGGTTAAGACTTGAAATAAAGCTCCCTTTGAAGAAGACACACAAAACAGTTAACAGAATCTCAGAGCTGAAAGGGATTGTAGCCATTTCTAGGCGATATTCCTAAACATCCTAACTTTAGAGTGCCTGCTCACCACATGCTGCTGGTCTGCAGCTGCTCAGGACCATGGTCTCCAGATATTCCCCTAGGAGCTGGTAAGAAAAGAACGGCAGGATCTCAGGCTTACTTCAGACACACTGAACCAGTCTCCATTTTGTTCAGGTTCCAAATTCATTTGTATGTATGTCAACATTTGAGAAGCTCTGGTTTAGAAGAATGCTTATGAATGAAACGGGTCACTGATGAGCACATAAACATGCCTGAAATAAGGAATGAGCTTTATTATTCTGATTAGGAAGATATTTAGTATTTTTTCAAGGGTCAAGCACCTGGAAAACTCCAGATAATATCTTCCAGCAGAAATGGGCCCCTTTCTTTTGCAAGGCAAACAGTGGGTGGAGTGGAAGGAGATTGTACTCTTCAATCAAATCAGAGATTGATCTGGAACAAAGCCAGGCTGGACTTTTGTTTAGACTCAGTGTTGTGGGCTGAATTGTGTTTCCCCAAACTTCACGTTGAAGCCCTAACTCCCAAGTACCTCAGAAGGTGACTGTATTTGGAGACAGGGCCTTTAGAGAGGTGATTAAGTTAACATGAGCTTAGTAGTGTGGGACCCTGCTTTGGGAAAACTCTCAAACGGTGCTTTCCTCTAAACTCCACATCAACACAACAATCATCAACACAGAAGAAGGTTTCTGTGACCAAACATGGGGGTTTTTCTCCACACACCAAGCAGTGTATTCTCTATGCCAGCTGGGTATTCTGTAATTCAATTTCTACACTATCTACTCGGAGATACATCAGATCCCGCAGGGTGAGGGCTAAGTCCCCTAAATTACCTTCCACCCTCAGAAACCAGTTGCAAGTCCAGATGTCTGGAACTTCTGGCTGACTGAGTTCAAGCTGGGGGTCCCACAACCTCCTCCCTCTTTGAGATCCATTAATTTTCTGGAGCAGCTCACAAAACTCAGGGAAACACGATTACGGGTTTATTATAAAGGATATCACACAGGATACACCTGAAGAGATGCGTAGGGCAAGGTATGGGGGAAGGGGTGCTGAGCTTTCATGCCCTCCCAGGAGTGCCTCCCTCCAGGAACCTCCACGTGTTTGCCTATCAGGAAGCTCTCTAAACCTGTCCTCTTGGGTTTTTATGGACAACTGTCTGAAATATGATTAGCCTTCAGGGTATGGGGCGGGACCCTCTCTGGAATAAGGGTCCTATGACCCACAATCAGAAAGGTGGGGAATGCCAGGAAGATTCTGTTTCCTGACACCTGCTCCCAAGGCCTAACATATCCAACATTATAACAAAAGACTGTAACAAGGGGTTTGGGAGGTATGAGCCAGGAACCAAGGAGGACCATCAATATATGTATACAATACCACAGTCCCTAATCCAATATAACTGGTGTCTGTGTAAGAAGAGGAAGAGACATCAGGAAAGCTCATGTCCAAAGGTAAGACCGTATGAAGAAAGCAGCAAGACGGTGGCCCTCCGCAAGCCAAGGAGGAGGGCCTCAGAGGAAGCCAACACTGCCAGAACCTTGATCTTGAATTTCCAGGCTCCAGAACTGTGATAAAACTGTTAGGTAGATAGTGAGGGATTCCAGGTCTCCTAAGAGGGATGAAGGTGGGTGCTGCTGTGATTCACCCCTGCAATGGGCTTTTAGAGAGGCTCATGGGAGATCTACCTGTGCAGTAAGACTCAGGCCATGCAGCTCCCAACTGTCCAATCAAAGTGGTTCCACAGTGACGTCTGAGCCACTAGGGAGGTCCCAATCCGGGCATTATAAAACAAGACCAAGACCATAGCAACCACTTTTTTGCCCTTCGTTCTGCTCTACCTTTGCTGCGACAATGGTTCCAGTAGTCCTCTGTGGAGTATGTACCATGCTCTGTAAACCTATATCTTGCTCTCACCCTATAATCTTATCTTTCTCTCCTCAATAAATCTCATTTTCGTGCTTGCCTAACTTTGGTGCGTCTGGTCATTCTTCGGCCGTAAGCGCATCAAGAACCAACATTTCAGACTAAAACCTGACATAACAACTTCCTGTTATTTAAGCCACCCAGTCCGGGATATTTGTTATGGGCAGCCCCAGCCAACTAAGACACTCAGTCTACCTGTGTTATATGATGTGGTCCTCCAGGACTTTCAGCCAAGAACCTGGCTGGTCTTTGCTTCTCAGCCCTCACAGAGTATTGGAGATTCTCCGAGATTTCAGTACAGCTCTTTGGCATTGTGCCCCACACAGCCTCAAATCTGACACATGTCTTTACAGGGAGACCAGTCATGAGTTTGAGTCCCCTGTGGTCTCCAAATCTGTCATTCCAGTGACACATGAAAACCAAAAACTCTTCTGAGTTCTCCCTCTGACAGCTGCTGCCTTCTGTCTGGCAAAGCCTTGTTACTGAGATTCTTGCTACAGGGAGTCTCTGTGAGTTGCCCCCAGGTGAAAAACGGCTTTTTAGTTCCTCAGTGTCAACTCAGAACTCCCTCTAGGGCATCTCTTGCCCGCTTTCACTTTCTCTCTCTGATTTCCTAAGCACCGTGAAACTGTGGGAGTTTTCACTCTGGGTTTTATAAGCTTTTGGCCTGGTTCTTTAGCATCCTGGAAAGCGTGAGAATTCAGCAAGTCCCTCTGAGAAAAAAATGGCAACATACTTAAGGCCCCTGAAGTCTCCATTTCTCACTTTATCCAATGCAACGACTGAAAGCTTTGCTGATTTCTCTTTCTCCAACCAGCCTGTTGGAGCAACCCTGTTTTTTCTAGGCAAAGGCCTATTCCTCAGCCCACTCTCAGAGTCAGCAAATGCCCCTAGACAAAAAACCTTGGCTCATGATAGCTCAACACTGAAAGGTCCTCCTTTCTCTGGAAATGTAGTCTATCTAGTTGGTTTTGCTTCCAAAGCTTGACAGTGCTTTCAAACATATGATTTGATAATCTGTCTGTTTTTTTTCTTAGGTGTGTCAGAGATAGCATGGCTTGCCCTGCCTACAGCATCCTACCCAAACTGACCTTCTTAATATCCAAAAGTTATTGGAAAGATAAGGAATCTCCTAAACATGTGGTTAAGGGGTGAAAAACTGTATTTAACAGAGCATGGATAAATGTGATTGGAGAAGGAAAGAATGTCATCATATGTTGGTCTGTCTATTGAGTTAAGTCTCTGATAAAACAGTTACAAATGCATAACTACAGGTGGTTCTTTTGGCAAAAGTAGAGTTTACCTGGAAGCCTAAACATCATCCAGAAATGATCCGACAATACTGAGTGTGATATACCGTCTTGGTCTTTACTAGGCAAATGTGATCATCTTTCCAATGTTAAAGCATGCTATACCAAAGTATGTATACAAGAACATTCTATAGACTTCCAAGTCAAAAAGAAATAATAGTTAAGACAAATATAAGCACTCTTTCAGTTTGGATGCTCTAAACCTAAGATGTTTTCCATTTCTCCAAGGCAGTGATGTTCACACCACAGCCCTCTAGTCACATGGGTCCCTTTATGTTTAATTGGTGGCTCTTTAACACTTCTAATTTCTCTATATGAATGTGCCCTTATATCAGTGATACAGGAGTCATGTGGTTCTTTGGGTTAATCGTGACTGCAAATGTGGCTCCAGAGTCACGTAACTCTGAGTATCCCTGTCATTACCCACAGTTTATTCCATTTCCCTTTCCAATTATTACAGATATCTATTGCAGACAGGTGAAAGAATATTGAATAGAAAAATATCTACAGACGTTCCCTTCTTTTGTCAGAGAGTTGCTGAAAGATACACATTCTACTGAAAATAAGAGATGCCAAGAACTGAGGTTTGGTTTTCATGGAAATCAAAGAGGTCTCACTACAGCTGTTCTGAGAGTAAATCACTCTGCCCTACATGCTGTTTACTTCTGGATCTTCCCGAAAGGAACAGCAGAGGCTGGGAAACTAGCATTAAGCAGACCCCATTAGCTTTCTTGCACTATGCGTATGAGCCAAGTCCTGTCCTGTGCACTCACCTAAAGCAAATAGGACAAACCTCTAAAGAGCTGTACAATTCAAGACAGACAACAGATTTCCTTTAAGTGTTAAGAGACGCTTGGATATTTTTAAAATGGAAATAAAAAAAGTTCTTTGCACTGCAAAAACACAATCTAAAAGTGTGCTTTATAGGCACTAAAGACAATAACTGAGAACTTGCTAAACAGCTATTCTTTATAAGCTGAGAATTCCATTCCTGCTGACTCCCAAAGCCTCATATGAGTATATAATTAACATATGAAATATATAGAGAGCTCAATTAAGATCTCATGTATTCTACATTAACAATTTGTTATCAGGTCAAACCTCCAGAACTGTCTCTATCTCCCTTCCTCTCCTTTTCTATCCCCTCACTACACAAAAATAATTATACAATCATTCTGAAAAGCAGAAAGCAGTATTAGGGCTGATCCATTATCCTCAGCACTAGACCTAGATGGAATATCCGTTACCCTGGAAACTTTGTATCCTAGAAAGAAATACTATAAAGCATATAGTTGGTAAATACGAATAACAGAAGCAAGGAAATAATAATTACACTGAACGTTTGAGTTCTTTCAGGGACACGTGTTAATATTTTGTTACTTGTATTATCTCATTTAATTCTTATAGTTCTGTTGTATTATTTTTGCTTTGCCCATTTTACAGATGAGAAAACTGAGCAAAAAATATTGGAAGTAATTGTCCAGGGTCATTTCTAACAAAGTGCAAGTTGCAGATTAGACACTAAATAGTCTGCTTCCAAAGTCCATGCCCCTTCCAAGGCAGTGTGCCTCTGCAGAGCCCAGACTGATGGTGACTTTAATTGTCTTCCCTAGGGCTGCTTAATGAGAGTTTTAAAACGCAAAAATCTGTTAGCCTCAGGGAATAGAAACAGACACAATTTATCACAATGCCAGACTCAAAAGCACCATCTTTAGGTATTAACAGCCCCCAATTAAGACCACAGTCATGAGTTAATGAACAAGCTATTAGACAGAAAACAGTAATATCAACAAAAGCACATTTCTATTAATCTGTTGCTCACTGAAAATCATTAGTTCCACAATAGAAGGTTAAATAATTTCTAGGTAGCTTTAAAACAAAACCACTGTGATATTGCTAAGGATTCTAGATCATTTACAACCTGGACTTTGGTAACTGTAGTCAAAAGAAGATCATCATGCCCCCCCACCGAAGCAATTTATTTATATAATCAACCTATTGAAGTCTATTGTTTAATGAATTGGAAAAAATCAAGGTATATAGGGACATGGAGTGGAGGGGCCTTCAATGTAGCTATCCAATGACATGCCTGTTTTTCTCCAGGCAAAAATGGGATAACTGTAGTAGCTCTATTCTACCATCACAATACTTTCTTTCTCTATGAAATCCTACCAAAGCATCTAATAGTTTGATCGATGGTTCTCAACATTGGCTGCATATTGGAATCCCTCAAAGATGCTTTAAAAAATGTTCATGCTGTTACCAAAAGTTCAGCACCTGTCCCCAAGGTGCATCAGAAGAACGAGGACAAGTGGTTTGAAGAGAAGAAAAGAGAGGTTTATTAATTTGCCAGCAAAATCAGGAGGCTGCCAGACTCCCATCTCAAAGTACCAACATCCTCCTTCTTAGAGGAAGTACAGAGCTCTTAAAGGTTCTAATTAATCCCATTTTTGGCTAAGACAATCTTATGACCTCCACTTGGATTCATCCTATATTCTGTTAAGAAAATCTTGTGACCTCCACCCAGATTAATCCCTTCTTTGGCTAAAATGATCTCGTTTGCCTTTGCCCAGACAATTCCCTTGAGCCATCTCTTGCAGTGCAAAGAACAAAAGACATTCCCCTGCCCCTCCTGACCACTGGCCCAAGGCAGAGATGCAGGTCCTAGTTCTCCAAAAGGAGTGGGGGATGTTTTAGAGAGACAGAAAACATTTTTGCCATTTTTTCAAGCCATTTCTTCTGTTACATATTCCTCCCTGTCTATATTGTCCTTCTATATTTATGGGAGGAGGGTTGACTACTCTGTTACAACAGCAGAGCCCTACTTATTGGCATTCTTTTAATGGGGCTATTCTAATCACACGGATTTTTTTCCCACTGCTTTCCCTTTCTACTTAATCTTCAAAGCAATCTCATTAGAAAACTGAGGCTTAGGTTCAGACTTTAAGAAACTTTCAATTTTCAAAACAAAACAAAACAAAAAAACCCCTGAGAGCTAAGCAACCTTCCCTCCCAGGTTCCTGGTTAATGAGTGACATATTTTGACTTGATCTGCTGTATTCCAAAACCAATGCCTTTAACCACTCTGCCATGTAGCCTACAGCCTAAGGCCAAAATAATAGTACGAGTCCACTACACAAAAAACAGTGAAGGAAAGTTAAAGCGAAGTACCCAGTTTCCCTGCAGCAAAGGGAATTGTGATCCTGGCATTCTAAACAGGAACTAGAGCCATGTCACTTCTCCAGGAAACACTGCTATGCAGCAGCGCTGGTCTACTGCCTGACTCATTCAGTATTGTCGTAAAAAAAGAGAAAAGTTATTAAATCCAATGTTGTGAACTCTTCTGAGGAAGTGAATAAGGATATATAGCAATGTTTCCACAAGAAAAATGTATTTGAAGTTTCAAAAAATTGATTTTCAAAATTGAAAATGCACTTTCATTAAGTTGAGGGTTTGCTTTACTATAACAAACCAGATGCACACTGAACCCCAGGAGTCCATGTGGATAGCAGCTGAGACACGAAGTGCCCACATTTCAAACCATAGGTCAGCAGTTTTTAAGTGTGATGCAGTCAGAAGCTCTGCAAGGTCAAAACTATTTTCATAATAATACTCGAACGGTGTTTTTCTTTTTCACTCTCATTCATTCACCAGTGCACAGTCGAGTTTTCCAGAGACGACAAGACAGGTGATATCACAACAGATTGCCTATGAAAGCGGACATGACAATGCATGTGTCCCCTATTGATCAGACATTAAAGAGATTTGCAAAGATATAAAGCAATGCCACTTTCTTGGTATATTTTTTTTTTTTTGGTTTTCCAAAACACAGTTTTGAAAAAGATGCATTATTTAACATATATTTGGTTTATTATTTGTCATTTTAAATGAATTTTAAAATTTCTGAGTTTTAATTCCTAATGTGGGACATATCTGTAGTTACTATAACCCATATAAACAGAAGCTCATTAGCATTCTTGATAAATTTTAAGAATGTCAAGGGGTCCTGAGAACAAAGGTTTGAGAAATACTGCTATAGGTGGGTCTCAACATTGGGCCAATCTTACCCTTTCTAAGAAGGCTTCTGCCTCAGAGGTTCTTTCAGAGGTCAATGTGATGTTTGCTACAAGCACCTGATAATCCAGCTACCCTGAACCACTATGGTTCCCTGAGTTTTCCCTGCTCTCTCCTCCCTCTGTGCCTTTGCAAGTGCTGAGCTGTCCTTTTAAGTGCAAAGGATATGGTCATGAATAAGGAATAATCACTTCATGGACTATATTCTAGCATTAAGAAGAGCTAGAAAATACAAAAATGGATAAAGTGGGTAAAATATTTAAATAGGGTCATGAAATAAAGTGTAACTAGGTGGGAATACTTTACCTACAGTGTGAGGGTGGGTTTCTCTGAGCAGCTGACTTTGCTTACAATCTGAATTATGAAGGAGCCAGCTCAAAGAAAAACAGAGAATAGTATCATAGACCAATGCAGCACCAAGTGCAAAGGTCCTGAGGTCAGAGTAGCTGGAACACCAAAGAAAGAAGAGGGAGGTCCAGTTGAAGAAAGGCAGGGCTCTGGTAACATGGAATTTATAATTATAATGGGAAACTGTAGCCAAAACTTTGAGCCAAAAAGTGATGTGATACTTTTCATGCTTTGCTTTAAAAATAGTACTCTGATATGTAGGGACAGACTGCAAGAGGTCAAGAGTAGAAGGATAAGCAATGAGGAGTCATTTATAAATTAGAGTTCTAGTACCCTTACTCTACTGTTTAAACCATTACTCTCCTTTTTCTAGAGTCAGGATCAAGCTAGGTATGTAGGTTTTAGAAGAATAATCATTGCGTAGCCATGAGTTGTTTCCAAATATTTATACAAAGCACTTTGATACTGACAGAGAAATAAAGTCAGTGTATAAATTCCCTCTAAGAATAATTACATTCATCTATGAGGATAATAATGCTCAACAGGTCACAAGGATATTTATGGATTAATAATTATTTAAATAAAAAATAATTTGGTGCTAAATAATACATGTTGTATTATCTACCTTGTAAATATTAAAGAATAGCATAGCTTTTGAAATCAAAGAAAATTCAGAAGAGGCACACTAACATAAAGTATGAGGGAATTCAATTATCTGGAAAAAATTTATGAGCAAATTGAATGATAATAACAAAATTATAATTACTAATGAAAGCCCTATGAATAAGATTGCTTATGGATGGATTCAGCCCTTCTGGAAGGCTCCTGTGGCAGTAGTATATCAAAAATATATTCGTTGTTACTTTTCTGCATTTGAACTGTATCAGTAAGCAATGATTCAAAGATTCACGAATGGCAAATAATGACGCATGTATGGAAGAGCACAAAATTGAAAAACAGAGCCTTCACTTTTTAAACCAACCTCCTACTTTCTAGCACCAGAGGCCTATTAACAGAACTTCTGAAAAGCATCTTTCCATGTGGGCGCAATTCTGCACATCATTTGGCCTGGACTAAAAGGCATCTGGGAAATCCATCTCTGGGTGCTTAAAGTTGCGAAACACTCTTCATCTGCACTCGAGCAGTAGCTGCCTGTGAGATGGGTCTTTAAATTTTTCTGTCTGTTTTACAAAGTATACTGGCAGTCAGAACCAGAGATACACACATACACACAGACACACACAAATATATTCAATGAAGCAATTCAATTCCATCAAACTATAACTATTTAACAAATGCCAAAATATTTGTACTCCCTTAAACCATTCAAAATCTTTTAAAATATATCTTCTCAGATGTTTAAGGACTTTAGTGTCTCAAGGAAACTACATTTAAAATCTAGAATTTTAACATTTAAAATTCTTAACAGGTGGAGTATCTTTGTCATCCATAATGTATATTTTATGCTTAGAGTTTCCATATTCTTCTTGTCTCAGTGCTTGAAGAGTAAACTAAATTGGAGCTAATGGGTGCAGGCATTTTATTAATTAATTAATTAATTAACTATAAGTCTCAACCTTGGCATAGAGGTCCAGGAACTTTAGAGGAAACTATTTAAAACTAATTGTCAGACACAGTGGCTCAAGCCAGTAATCCTAACACTCTGGGAGGCCAAGGCAAGAGGATCACTTGACCTCAGGAGTTCAAGATGAGCTCTGAGCAAGAGCAAGACCTTGTCTCTACTAAAAATTGAAAAATTAGCTGGGCGTGGTGGAGTAAGCCTGTAGTCCCAGCTACTCTGAAGGCTAAGGCACAAGGATCACTTGAGCCCAGGAGTTTGGGGTTGTAGTGAGCTACAATGACCCCATGGTGACAGAGCAAAACTCTTTCTCAAAGAAAAAAAAACTAAACTAAACTAACTGCACTAAGCAATGTCCACTCATGGGGACAGGAGTAACAAGGAACATTTTCATAAATTTGTCCTGTCAAAAGTTGTGCTTTTATATTTTCCACTTCCTAAAGTGATTTTTTCTTTGGTGCTGTAAGGAAGAAACTTTAAAACCTTCTCAGGTAAGGGTGCTCCTGATTTGCACTGAACAGATCAAACCACAGGTGAAGGAGATTCAAGGGATTTAATCTAATTACGTGGAATGGGATTCTGCCTTTAAGAAGAGTGGTAAACAGGTAATTATCTAACAATTGCTTCTTAGAGGATGGGGATGGGACCAGCTATCATTTATGGTGTGTGCCAATTTCTGTGGTGTGTATACTCCCACCCAGGCCCGTTTCTAGCTACTGACTTGGGATCCCTGACCAAGGAGATGGAAAGAGATGTGTGGGATCAGCTTTCCAGGGCTGGTACAGCAGGCTCCAAGATGCCACCATCGGATCACTTTGGAGAAGTGTTTGAACAGAGATGTTTGAGACCCAGATCTTGGAATATCGTGAGCCTGGCTGCAGGGAGCACAGGCATCTATTCCAGAAAGGACTTAGTATACTGCTGTCGACTGATGAAATGACAAGGTTCATAAATTTGGAAAGGAGAGCTTTATTTTTCATGAAGGGTTGCAGACTGCAGGTGACCATCTTGAAGGCTGGGAAGTGTAGCATCTGGCAGGAAAAGAGAGCAAGCGCTTTGAGAGAACAGGAAATGACGCTGAGCAGGGTGGCTGGCTGTACGTA
>CAUYSK010129024.1:0-16686 GCA_963575035.1 Avahi laniger
TCAGAGTTTTGTAGTTTTCTTCATAAAGATCTTACACATATTTTGTTAGATTCATACTTAAGTATTTCATTTTTTGGTGCTAATGTAAATATTAATGTATTTTTAATTTTAACTTCTAATTGTTCATTGTTGGTATGTCAGAAAGCAATTGACTTTTGTTCTATAATCACCTTTTAGTTCTAGTTTTTTTATTAGTTCTTGAAAATTTTCTACATAGACAATCATTTAATCTGCCAATAAAGACAGTTTATTTTTTCTTTCTAATCTTTATACCTTTATTTTAATTTCTTGTGTTATTGCATTAGCTAGGACTTCCAACATAATGTTGAATATGAGTGGTGAGAAGGATGTTCTCTCCTTATTCCTCATCTTAGGAGGAAATTCTCTAATTTCTCAACATTAAAGTATGATGTTACAAAGGTTTTTTGTAAAGGTATATTATCAAGTTAAGAAAGCTCATCTTTAGTCCCAGTTTTCAGAGTTTTTTTTAAAAAAAACACAAATAGATGTTGGATTTTGTCAAATGCTTTTTCATTATCTATTGATAAGATATTATAATTTTTCTTTTTTAGTATGATGATGGATTGCATTAAATGATTTTGAATGCTGAACCAGTCTTGCATACCTGGAATAAATCTCAGTTGGTTGTGGTATATCATTCTTTTTATATATTCTTGGATTCGATTTGTTAATATTTCATTGAGGATTTTTGCATCTATGTTCATGAGAGATATTGGTCTGTGATTTTTATTCCTTGTAATGTATTTGGCTGAACTTTTAGAATAAGTTAGGAAGTATTCTTTCTCCTATTTCCTGGAACAGATTGCAGAGAATTTGTCTCATTTCTTCCTTAAATGTTTCATATAACTTATCAGTGATGCACCATCTGGACCCAGTGTTCTTTTTAAAATGTTATTAATTATTGATTTAATTTCTTTAATAGATATATGCCTATTTTGATTATATTTTTCTTCTTGTGTGAGTTTTGGTATAATATATTGTGTTTTTCAAGAAATTGGTCCATTTCATCTAAGTTATCAAAGTTGTGGGCACTGAGCTGTTCAATATGTTTCTTTATTTTCTTTTTAATGTCATAGGATCAGTAGAAATGGACCTTCTTTCATTGCTGATATTAGTAATTTGTTTCTTCTCTTTTTTTTATAATTCTTCTGGCAACAAGTTTATTGATTTTATTGATCTTTTTGAATACTCAGCTTTTGGTTTTATTAATTTTTTTCTTTTGTTTTATTGTTTTCAATTTCATTGATTTCTGCTCCAATTTTTAATTTTCCTTTTCTTCTACAAATTTTTAATTTAATTCAATCATCTTTTTCCATTTTCCTAAGATGGACGCTTAAATTATTGACTTTAGATATTTTTTCTAATATATGCATTTAATGCTATAAAATTCCTTCTGAGCATTGTTTTTTGTGCATCCAACCCATTTTGATAGTTGTATTTTTATTTCATTTAGTTTAAAATATTTTTTAACTTCTCTCAACACTTCTTCTTTGACCCATGTATTATTTAGAAGTGGGTTGTTTAGTCTCCAAACATTTTGGGATTTTTCTAGCTATCTCTTATTGATTTCTAGATTAATTCTGTTGTAATGTGAGAGCATAGTTTTTATGATTTCTGTTCTTTTAAATGTGTTTTATGTCATAAGATATCCTCTCTCAGTGAATGTTCCATGTGAGCTTAAAAACGTATTTTCTGCTATTGTTGGATGAAGTATTCTATAAATGTCAATTAAATGCAGCCGATAGTGTTGTTCAGCTCAACTATCTGCTTTCTTACTCTCTTGCCTGCTGGGTCTGTCAATTACTGATAAAGGGATGCTGAAATTTTCAACTACAATAGTGAAAACAAGCAATTACAGTATAATGGGATAGGCACTGCCCAAAAGGAGGATGTGATTTAAATCTATCCAGGAATGGTGAGTCTTAAGGCTGAGTAGACATTGGGGATGGGTGGGGTGGAGAGGTGCATAGAGGGAGGAAGGGGCAGTCTGGGCCATGACAAGGCATCGCTCATGTGAAAGATTTTGACATTGTACTGAAATACTGTTCACATGTCACATAACTCTCTTGCAGCTGTGACATCATTAGAAGGCTGATATTCCAAACAAAAAAGCATATTCTTATTCTCGTCCAGACCCTTCTTTGCCTCTAGCCCAACCTCACTCTGCCCATTAACTTTTCACTTAGCCCTCAAGTGACAGGTCAAGTGCTATGTCCTATATGAAGTGCTTTCCTGACACTGCACTCCATTTATTAATAATTAAAACAACCATTTAAAAACATTGCAATTGTTGGTTTGCATATGCCCTCCTCCATGGACCCTTAGCTCCTCTCTGGCAAGGAGCCTGCCCTTTCATCTCAGCATCCCTAACTCCTAATCTAGACCTTACTGTGGTACTTACTGAAAAATGAACACATAGGCGATGCTTACTGCAGCATATACTGCAGGACTTCAGTCTCCCGGCATGAATCCAGTCCGTGTGACTTTGGGCAAGTTAATTAACCCCAGTTTTCTATATAGAAAAAAATAACAAAATAAAAGTGATGCCTGTGAAGCACGTAGGATAGAGTTTACACAGGAGCCTTCCATGAATGACAGCTCGTCCCAGTTAGCACTTCGTGGGTAAGTGAGGGCGAGCCCCAGGCAGAGTACTTTAGCCTGACACCGTTCCAGATTTCCAGGGACATATGGAACATGGTACGCATTGTAGCACCCTCTAAGAATACCTGCTTCACACAGATGCTGGCTTCCCTAGGTACATAGATTCAGGTGGGTCGACCTTCTTTGTTCTCAATTCTCTGATCTATTAAATGCAGCTAATTTAATAGGTTGTTGTGAGGACTAAAAGACTAAATGTAAATGTAAAGTGCTTAGGACAGTTCTTGATATATAGCAGTCACTCTGTAAGTTTTAGCTACTATTAGTAGCAGTATTAGCAGTAGTAATAGCAGCGGTATCAATTCTATCCTTATGTTGTTTTGAAGTTTACCTAAATGAGGTGAGGTATATGAAGTTCTTGACCCCATGCAGGTGGAGAGTGAGCCTTCAATAAATGTCAACTGTCAGCCTCTCCTTGGTCGTTACACCACATTCCGTTTCCGAAGAACTACACCTTTCCAAGTGGCTCTCTGCTTCCTGTCTTCTCCTCCGCTAGGTGCTGCGCCAGCCCCCAGAGCACCTCTCCATCCCGCTGCCTTTTCTGACTCTGTGTCATTCCGTATGGAAGACACTATGATTTTTATATGAGAAACACAAGGCAGCTTTCATAAAATTTTAGCTTCAAAGACAACATCAAAAGGTTGTGTTTGATGTTTCCAAAGACCTGGGTGTTTCACTTCATGACTGTTCATTGGCAGGTGATTTGACTGATTCTTCTTTTGCAGTTTTCATCCGGCTGCTTGGCACTGCCTGACAAGAAGAGTGCCTGCGTGTTGCTCTCTTGTCAGCGTTGACAGCGATTTGGGAATATACTTGAAATCAGATAACAAAAATAAGTTCCTCCTCAGCGTTTCTTTTTACTATACAATCATATTGGTATTCTTAAATTACAAACCACAGCGTTCACCCTGACGGTGACTTACACGTGAATCACAAATCCAAGGCAAGTCTGATCCCCTGCGGTCTAATCTGACCTCCAAACATACCTGAGAATTATTGTCCAGTAATATTATTTCCTTCCTTCCTTCCTCTCTATTTGAGGTATGATATGAGGGTATGAAACAAGAGAATAAAAGGAATGAGTAAAAAGTGAAATGAAGAAAAAAAACCCACGAGAATGAGGTAATATAGTTTGAAATTTTGAATATGTATCCACAAAATGGTTTTTTTAAAAAAATCCAAAACATAAAAAAACAAATAGACAATGGGCATTTTCTATTTTTTTTCCCCTCTCATGCCCAGAGTTGTCTGTCTCTGTTTGTTTGCAAATGTCACGATTCCTAACTTCAGGTAGCCTCACTGCATTTATTAAAGCTTGTGTTTCACATCTTGCTACCCAACGTATAACATATGGGCCTTGTGAGTGAGGGCACTGTAAGAACCTTCACTGGTGCAGTCTGTCACCAGGAGACTTCAAAACAACCTGAATGTTAAATTGTTATAAAAAAAGAGAAAAAATTTTGACATTTTAAAATCGTTGAAAAGGAAGGATAAAACGCCAGAGTTACAGTTTTTTAATATCTCCAGGGAAGGTTAATAGAGCAAGGAGACCTCTGAGTGAGGGAGGATTCTGAGATGCTCCTAGCACAGAAGGGTCCCTGGGGGCTGGCATAGGTGCAAAGTCAGTGCAAAGACCCTCAAGCAGCAGGGTGTGGGCTTGGAAGCCTTTGAACTCTAACAAAGAACTTGTTTAACTATTGTGTTGTGTGTGTGTGTGTTTGGAACTCAAGAGACACAAATCCTCTTTATTAACATCTCAAAAAAGAAAAAATCCAGTAGTACACTTGGGAATCTAGCCTTTATTTATGCCTTACCTCTATAAAGTTACATCCTTTGAAAAGGGACTCCTTTTGAGTTTAGGTCAAAACCTATTGGAGAACAAACTAACTTTTACAGTCTTTTTAATGTATGTTTTAAGTCAGTTATATAAGAGGGCTTTTTTGTGTGATTTTTTTTTTTTGAAAAGAAAAGTCTTCATGCTTCTTTTAGTAGAATCTGTATCGAGGAAGACTGTGGATAAGAAAGAACACATTTTTAAAAATCTGCCAGAAGTGGAACACATAGCAAGTTGTATGAATGGTACATCTTAAAAGTTCAATCTTTTGTTGGGAGAACTTGAAAACTAGAACTATCAAATGCCTTTCAAATGTGTTTAAATACAAATAGCCTGATATTTTATAGAAAACTATATTTTTGTATTTTTGAAATAGCTAGAACTGTTTTACATGAAGTCATCTTTCTTTAAAAATGTGCAATTTGTTTAGATAATGAATAGAATTTCAATGCAGTTGTTAAATTGAATCCTAACTGTTTAATTTAGGATTTGCTTCTAATCTTTGGATGACAGATTTCAAGCCTTAAAAGAAAGTCAAAATCATATTTCAAATTAAGGGCATATTTATTCGATCATTGTTATAAAATGCACACACTTTCCATGATACTGGCTCTCTCCTCTCCTGCTGAGGATCTAAAGAGTCCGAAAATGAAAAGCACACAGTTTCTGCAGCTGGGAAGTCCTGGGCTGGGAATAGTCATCCTCATATAACCCTTGTGTCTTCCAACAAGACATTTCAATACCTTACCTTGCTATTTCTTTATGTGTGAAATGGAAATGATAATGCCTGCTTTGTAGTGTTCTTTGGGGATTGAATGAAATGGTGCATGTTAAATGTTGGGCTCATGGTAAGTAATCGCTCAATGAACGGCGTTATTGTGCAGACTGGCAGCAGTCCGAATTGTTGGTACTACAGTCTGAACTTAGTACCATTTTTCCTGGAGCAGGGTTCCTCAGCCAGGGCCATCTTTATTTCCATTAACTTCTAACTGAAATGTAATATTTCCCTCCACTGTGAACATGGGCAGCGAGTCACACCATAATTGAGAAAGGTCTGGAGTCCGGGTGAGGCTGTTAGGAGCCACTGCTTGGATTGGGATTTGTTGAATATCTTTCATTCCTACGTCTCTTAAAAGTGTGGACATTCTCTGTCAGGTGTAGGTATACTGTGGGCCTCAGGCCACACCCAGCCCTCTGTCTGTTTTTGTGAAGAAAGTGGTATTAATACAGCCTTGTCTATTTGTTTACTATTGTCTAGGGCTGCTTTGGCTGACAAGGATAGAGTCGAGTAGTTGCCACAGAGACCCTATGTCCTGCAAGCCTAATACTCACCACTTGCCCCCTTTAGGGAAAGTTTGCTGACCCCTGAAATGCAAAATGCACCAGTTGCTACCTAGGTCAGATCATTCTCAGGTAGGAGTCAACGGCAAACAAAATATGATACATTGAGGTCCTACTATGAGCCAGCTACTCTGCAGGGTACAGAAGACACAAAAAAGAAAAAAAAAATAAACTAAAAAACTCCCACAACACAAGTCATTGCCATAAGGGCTTTCCAGCTGTTAGCGGGTACAGATGAGAAAACAAGGAACTGCAATACGCTATGGGAAGAGCCATACTGCTGGAAATCGTGGGCGTATCACAAGGACATGTGACAGTGGTTCCTTTTGAAGTCAACTTTTATGATCAGTTAAACTATGCTGTTACTATAGAAAGTAGTTCAGAAAATTCACATTCTGTGTTCTTGTCCTCAGAAAATTAACATTTGCTTGAGAAAGATGATTCATGAAGCACTAGCAAAACCCAGGGGACGGTGTTTGCTCACTTATGCATCATACATAACATGAAGTAGGTCACGGTGATCGTGGTCTCCAGGGGCAGGGTGGGTGGTCGGCAGAGTGCTGGGTGTACAGCAGCTTCATGGAGGAGCCAGGGAGACAGGGTTGGGACTGAATTGACCCTGACAGATCTTGGTTTCTATATCTCACTGTGGAGTTATTACTTAGTAGTCTCTTGATCATTTTTTTTTTTTGATGTTCTGATCATGGAAGAAACAAAAGTAACACTGTATATAGCAACATCAACTTTACAAATAATTTCTCAAGAATAGGCTTTTTTTATAGTTATATGATATGATTATTTTCATATTTTATAATCATTTTCATAGGGAACATTTCCTGACCTTCACTTCAAATGTAAGAGACATCGAGTAACATATTATGTCCTCCTAAAAGGACATTTATTGATTAAGTCTTTCTTCTCCCTACACATATCATTTTTGATTTTATAAATATTTATCATTTTACTCCCTAAACTTCTTTCTGGTGGAAATAAACAAAGACCACTAATGGAAAATAAACAGAGGCTATTTATTCAGAGCTGTCTATAGCAGGGAGTTAGTCACTATCACTCGCTTTTGGCAGAGACCCAAAGGATGGTAGGAGTCTAAAAGCTTCCTGGTGGAAGGAAAAAGGAAGGGTTCAGGTATTGGAGGTTGTGGGCCTGATCGGAGGCTGTTGGCCCGGGGAAGGTGGAGGTGGGCCAGCCAGAAACGAGGCATTCTATGGGACTGGTTTGGGAGCAGCACACTTGGCATTCTCTAGTTGGTCCTGCATTGGAGCAAGGGCAAAAGTAGGGGACAGGCCAGTCACTGACCAAGTCCTAGCCATCTTAGGCTGACTGCTGCAGAGGTTGTGGTTTGGCTTCCTGGACTGGTTGCTATAGACTGTGCGTCAGAGTCCTGTTGTCATATGCAGTCTGGCCATTGTCCCTTGTATTCAGTGTCTGACTTTCCAGTCTGTATAGTTTTAAGTGTTTAGCTCATCCTATCCTCTCAACCATTTCAGTTGTTCTTATTTTGATGATCTTCAGTTTTATTTAATTTTTCTTGATGTACAAGGATAAGAGTGGATCATCTATTAGAGATACACATTTTCCATGTGTTTATAGAGCAAAAAGATAATCATAAGTTTTTGTTTTATTTTGTTTTGTTTTCTATCTGAAGAGGATTTTTTCACCTGTCTTCCTAAAACACCATATCATGATAGATGTGTTAGCTTTTTCCGCTTCATTTAACTTAATTTTGTTTTAGTTTAGTTTGCCATTGTAACACAGAGTCTGTAATGACTCCCCATCCTTATTTTGAATTGAACAGGTAGCTCCAACCCTATAGTCTAAGTGGAGTTTTTTTCTTTGCACACTTACAACTGGCAGAATACTCATCGGCCATATTGTTGCTTCTTCAAGGGAAATGTCCCCCCTCCTGAAGCTTTTTTGAGGAAATATCTCTGGTGCACTCTATGCAGAAGGTACATTAGTCCTCAAGATGACTGAAGGAGGCACTTCATCCAAGTTTGGGTGATCTACATGCTTTTAAAGTGGCCATGGCAAGGCCTGCTGGCCTGATGTGAGTCTCTCTCGGGAATCAAAGCTGAAAAATATGCAGAGGTACAAGGAGCCGGAGTTGGGCTTTGAAATGAGTAGGATGCTTCAACGAAGGCCGGGAAGTAGAATAAGAGTCAGGAGGAAGGTGAAATTATGGGGAAACAAAAATTATGGTTAATCAGAAGCCATGATGTAGTGAGAATGGGTAAAAATGGAAGAAAAGCAGCTGTCGGAGGGGAGGAAACGATAGAGACTCAAAAGGCAGCAGAAGCACAGAGGAGCTTTATTGTAGACTTAGCAGATATTAGTGCTGCTACAGGCTAAAGATTTGCACTCTGTAATTTACAGATCATTTATAAAAATAAAGATAAGGTGGATTCCAATCCTATTCCTTGAGAAGTCCAATATTTATCCTTTTTCATTGGAAAAATATGTTTTAGTAATTTTCTTATGCATGAGGAAATGTAAAAATTATATAAGGAATGTACTTATGAAGCAGTTCTTCCCATAACTTCCCTCTTGATGGATTAGTTTAGGTTTTCCCAAGAATAGATCATTTTGGATTGAATACTGAGAATGGATGATGTACTTTTAGAAGAGTACTAAACAGAAAACATTAATGATAACCTAAAGCTTGTGATCCTACATATTAACATAATAATTTCTGAAGTTAAAAAATTAAATTATATGTTGAATAAAATTGAGGGTGAAAGTATAAATCAGTACATGAATATTAGTAAAATATAATACAAACAAGGCTAAGAAGACACTCAAATTGTATGTGTGTGTTTGTGTGTGTGCACACAACATTATGAAACCTGCATTATCTCACCTAAAAAGTTTTAGAGTGTATATTAGACAGGATGAGTTCTGTTGTGCTGCAGTAATAAGCAGCACCAAATCTCAGCAGCCTGCCACATACAGTTCATTTCTTATTACACTGCCCTCCCAGCATGGTCAGCAGGAGGTTTGTCACAGTTACTCAGGGGTTCAGGCTGACAGAGACTCTGACTTTACACAGCTTGTGTGATCACTGAGGTGGAGTGGAGAGAATGCCGAATTTCATGTGCTTGCTCTTAGAGCTTTCATCCAGAAGTGATACTTATTATTTCCACTCATATTTCATGATCAAAGCAAGTAACATGTCCACACCTAATTTCAAAGGAAAATGAAGTATAATTGTACCATGTGCTTAGGAGGAGAAGCAGAATTTTTCTAAGCAGCACTAATGACTGTCATGAAGGGTAGTTTTTACTTGGGCTGTGAATGATGATCTGCAAATTGGGCAGAATGCCGAGGCGCAGAAATCCTTGGCTATTCTGTGCTCCCTTTCTGTTGATACACTCCCTTTCTTCAGGAAAACAATATCCCTGAACAAATGCAGTATGACTTCTAAGATTGTTCTGCTTTTGCCCTTTTAGCATTTATTTATTTAATAGCTTCCTTGGTTGCACATTGAGTTAAAGATAAAATGTTAGAAGAAGGCAGGAAAAGAGGCATAGAGTAACAAAATACGGATGGGAATAATAAAAAAAAAATATCAAAATGGCTAATTTAGGCTCAACCTTATCAATAATTACTTTTAATGTAAATCATATAAACACTCTACTTAACAGGCAGAGATTTCAGACTGGAAACAAAAACCAATGCCAACTCTATTCAGTCCATAAGAGAAAGCAGAGAAGAGGAGAAATTAATGCAAAATGAAACATATAGGTAACAAAGAAAATTAACAAAATCGAATGTTGGTTCTGTGAAGCCTGTCCTGGCACCCTTGGCAAGCCAAAATTCAATTTTTTGTCTTTTCAGGCTTATGATGTTGCCTAAAGCTCTGCTGGCTTCTCTGTCTCCTAGAGGTCACTCCTTGACCAGCTTCTCCGACTCTTGCAATGGGCCATGAATCAAAAAATATTTCGTGAATAAAAGCAACATGTGGATAGATAAGTGCACCTCAAGAACTGCTTTTCCCTTCCAAAATCTGGACACTCAAATCCTTTCTGCCTCAGCCACTCTTCAATTCCTTCAAGTGGCTTTTAAAATAAATTTTGTCCAGAATTTGTAGGTATTCTCAGCAGGAGCATTGGTAAGCCACTCCATTATAGCCAGAAGTGGAAATTCTCTGTAAATTATTATTGATTAGTACTGATGATTGTTCATGGATTTGGCCATATCGTGAAAGTATTTTTTTACATCCTTCCTATATAGGTATGTCTATTGAGTTATTTACAATAGAAATAGTAATAGTAGAAGTATCTGAAATTTAACTTAGTTTTGGACCTGCAATTCATTGTTTAAAATATTTTAAAAATACAGCTTTACAACTATAGTTTAAAAAATATAGCTATTTTTTATTATTTATTCCTGTCACCTTCAGGCAATATAATGAAAGGTAGTAGAAATTGCCAAAACTCTCATAATGGGAGCTTAGAATGGCTGTTATAGTTAATTCATATTTTTATCTCTCAGTGACTATCTGTTAAAATATCTGTTTACCTTTCAAGAGAAACTGTATAACTTTCAGCAAAATATAATTCAAGCAAGGCAAAAAATTAAGCTATACATTTACTCATAGGGAATTTCATAGTTTTTGAAATGTTGCAAAATTGTGCTTTTAACCTCAAAGCTACTAAACTTGTCAAAAATACAAACAAGGATGGATTTTGAAAGACAATGTCTCACCATAATCTTAAAAATCTTTTAGAATAATTTTTAGTCTCTAAAAGTAAGAAATATTTTATAACAGAAGGAAAGAATGATTGAATTACTATGCGATAGGTCTACTATTGTTGATTTAAAAAACCCTACAAAATAGCCACAAAAAATAAAAATATATGCATTGTTTCCTCCAAATTCTGTTATTAAATTGATAATGCAGCTTTTATTTGATGATGTCACTGGACTGAGGAGACAGCGTCTATCTATATTATAGTAAGGAAACACAGATTCTTCTCATAGTTTTTGTTTTACAGTATTTTATTTATAATCATTTTATTCTGAACTCAGATCCCAATTTTTGACCTGTTGGCTATGTTGATTAAAGGGGCTCCTTGGTTCACTCATCCGAACTCCCTTTTTTGTGCCTTAGTAAATAATATTCAAAAGAGCTTTTAGGCAGTTAATAGCTAATGCTTCTCTTGGTTTGCTTCCATTGCTGGTGTTATGACCAAATCTTTCAGAAATTTATTTTTGTGCTTTTAAATGCAAATTCAAATCTGTGGGAGAGAACAACACATCTTGAAAAATCTTGCCCCTTGCTTTGTGATTTGCATATTGGAACAACTCATGATCTACATTTTCATGATTGCTGCTCAAGATATGCTCTGAACATTTCGCAATTAAAATGGATTGATTTTAATTTTCATCAGAGTTTTCAATATATCCAATTAAACTTTACCTTTGAAGCCAAAATCACCATGAGTGAAACAGTACTTTGAATACTATGTCTGGGTTTGAAAATATTTAGAGATTATTTTGGAAGATACGATTTGGTTGATAATGCTCTTTCTGGATTTGGCTGAATTTATCACCATGTAACAATTTACAAATTACATGTATTTTCTTGATGTAGTTTGGAGTAGAGACACTTTTTAGTAGTATATTATGGGCCATTAATTAAACTCAATCAATGTATGTCTGCATTAAAATAACATTAAAAGTCATTCATGGCCAAGCGCGGTGGCTCACACCTGTAATACTAGCACTCTGGGAGGCCGAGGAGCGCGGATTGTTTGAGCTCAGGAGTTCGAAACCAGCCTGAGCAAGAGCGAGACCCCGTCTCTACTAAAATAGAAAGAAATTAATCAGACAACTAAAAATATATAGAAAAAATTAGCTGAGCATGGTGGCACATGCTTGTAGTCCCAGCTACTTGGGAGGCTGAGGCAGGAGGATCGCTTGAGCCCAGGAGTTTGAGGTTGCTGTGAGCTAGGCTGACGCCTTAGCACTCTAGCCTGGGCAACAGAATGAGACTCTGTCAAAAAAAAAAAAAAAAAAAACCTCTCTGAGCCTCAGTTTTCTCATTTATAGATGGGAGAGTTGAGTAGCACCCCTTGAGAGATGTGGATCATCAAGTCACTTGGAAAACGCAATCATCTTCCCAAGCATTTTCTTAAATAAATGTCAAGTTGAGGATGCATAAAATGAGGATGCATTAAAATGCCTAATTTAGATCTACAAAGTAGTTTGCAGTTTACAAAGTTCACTTACATCCATTCTCATTTAATTCTCCTGACAGCCCCTTGAAGGTGTTGTCATAGCTAGCACTTTTGGCACT
Source organism: Avahi laniger (assembly GCA_963575035.1). NCBI lineage: Eukaryota > Metazoa > Chordata > Mammalia > Primates > Indriidae > Avahi > Avahi laniger. Next base: position 12,171 of record CAUYSK010129024.1, read on the forward strand.
TTTAGCTAACAATAGCTCAATAAATGTTGATTGAACAACTACTGTGTGCAAGAATCTCGGTGGGATAAAGAAGTATTAAAATAGGGATTATATGTGATTTTATGTTTTTTATTTTCATTATTTTCCCACAGTGAATTTATTATTAGGAAAGATTATCCTCTGTCCCACCCTCCAAAAAAGAGACAAGAAGAGAAAAAAAAAGAGTAAGACCATGCCCATTCAAGGAGATCAGAGTCAAGTGGAAAAGAGAGATGTGCCCAGTGAGCCAACATACATGGCAGATCATAAGTTTTATCAAAGAAGTATAAACAGATGGCACGATTAATTTTGACTCCAGAAGCAGGAGGCCTTTAAATGCTCTATTAATTAGGAACAAATCCTGCCTCTCAAAGTGGTTTCAAAAGTTCCACAAAATGGACCAACACTCTGAAACCTTGCACATGTCTGTAAAGAATTATTATCGTTTCTGCTCATGGTTCCCAGTAGAGTTGGGAGCGTTGGCCATTTTGTTTTGTTGGGATAGTAGTTGTGTTGTGCCAGGGACATCTGAGGATTGTCCTCTGAACAGTGCCATGAGCCCTTGAATTCACACTGGGTCTGGCAGCCGCAGAAGAGACTCAGTTCAGTCCTGCCACTCTTGACTCTTACCCCATTGTCTTTCTTTGTCCCTTTTCCCCCATCTTCTTATATTGTCCAATTTTCTTCCTTCCTATAAATCTCTTGAATCCTTTCTCTTTTTCCATCCTGTGTTGGGGTCCCCAAGACCACTCCCAGGTTCAACATTTGCTAGGAGGACTCACAGCCGTGCTTTCGTACAAGGAAAGGGTACAAAGCAAAATCAGCAAGGAAAAGGGGCGTGGTTCAAAGACCAGAGGAAAGCAGCCCCAAGCTTTCAGGAGTCTTCTCCCAGTAGAATCACACAGGATGTGCTTAATTCCTCCAGCAACAAATTGTGACAACGGGTGTGAACTGTTGTCTACCAGGAAAGCTCACCTGAGCCCAGGGGCCCAAGGCTTTTATCAGAGTCGGTTGCTTAGACACGCTCTGCCTGGCATGTGCCAAAATTCCAGACTCCCAGAAGGAAAGCAGGCGTTCGGCATAAGCCACATTGTGCAAACGGTTTAGTGCATGAGCCACTCTTATCATTCCGAGAATGGTGGGGACCCTCCCCAAATCTATGTCCCCAAATGCCAGTCAAAAGCCAAATTTGTGAGCAGGTCTTTCTAAGAATGTCAGTCTCAGGCCTGCTATGCTCCTTTGGCACAGTGCACCTCTGTGGCCCTTGGCCAAGGCGTATTTACAGCAACATTATTTTCACTGTGACCCCATGCAGCAGGGTGAGACCAACTTGTAGTACCAATCTCTGTTACACCCTTCAGTGATCCTGTGCTTAGCCAGTTAAAACAATCCGACCAGCCCCAAAGATCTGCCTCAGAAATCTCGGTGGCTTCCTCCTTGAGTTTTTGTATGAACCTTTTTCACCTGGTGCGAGGTGTCAATTCAGGTACAGCACAGCTCTGTCCAGTAAGTTGAAACTGTCCTGAAGGCCTTCTAGGGCTGAGGCAGTGTGTGACAGGAGGGCACACACATAAGAAGTGCAACCCCAGAGGGCAAATGTCATACCCCGGAAACAAAGAGTTGACAATTATCGGGACACCCAAACAGAACAGACGTTAGTCAGGCAGGACCCCCCGTGTGACCTCCCATCGTGGAGCCTCCACCATAGGCTTCCAGTTCCATCCGATTTGTTCAGTTCAGTCTGTGGTTTCAGAGACACTGCCTGAGGCAGTCGGTTACAAACGGTTTCCTTGTCTGTGACAGCAGTTCCCCTGCCTCCGAAGTGTGGATGACATCTGTAGGTGGTCTGCGTGGGTAGGGCCAGAGCTGGGTCACCACCTGCTGTCACATAGTCGGCGCCTTCAAGCGTGATCATAGGCTCAGCAGTCAGTGAGAGTTCAAAGCTCTCCCAGCAATTTGGAAAAGCAGCACTGGGGAGTTTTCCCTCCAGGAAGAGAGAAAAGCTTCCAGAAGCAGTTCCGAAAGACAAAGACCATTAAAGCCGTCACAGCTCCCCTGAAGCTGCCTGGGTGCTGGGGTCTTTGTTTCTCTCTGTTGTTTCAAAATCAGTGTGCCCCATTTTGCAATCATAACTTTACACTTTAAAAATCATGCCCTGCAGTTATCCACTCCTTTCACCGGGAAGGGCTATATGCAAGAGGGACTAAAGTATTTTCACTGAAAAATATTTTTATATGACTTAACCAGAAATATACATCATGCTTACGAATTGGTCAAGGATGGTTTGTGGTTTGGATATTTGACCCCTCCAAACCTCATGTTGAAATTTGATCCTCAATGTTGGAAGTGGGGCCTATGGGAGGTGTTTGGGACATAGGGGCGGATCCCTTGTGAGTGGATTAATGCCCTCCCTGAGGGTTGGGGAGTCAGTGAGTTCTCACACTGTTAGTTCCCGGGAGAGCTGATTGTTAAAAAGAGCCTGGTACCTCCCTCCCCTCTCTCTTGCTTGCTTTCTTGCCCTGTGATCTCTGCACATGCTGGCTCCCCCTCACCTTCTGCTATGAATGGAAACACTCCGAAGCCACTGCCAGAAGCAGATGCTGGGGCCATGCTTCTTGTACGGTCTGCAGAACCATGGACGAAATAAGCCTCTTTTCTTTATAAATTACCCAGCTTCTGGTGTTCTTTTACAGTAACACAAATGGACTAATACAGAAAGTTGGTACCAGGAGTGGGGTGCTGATATAAAGATACCTGAAAATGTGGAAGCTCAGCTTTGGAACTGGGTAATGCGCAGAGATTGGGAGAGTTTGGAGGGCTTAGAAAAAGAGAAAGAGATGAGGGAAAGTTTAGAACTCCTTAGAGATTGTTTAAGTGGCTGTGATCAAAATGCCGATAGAAATATAGACAAGAGGCTGCCCCAGTACAACAGTGTTTACGACTAATCGATCATGTCCAGGTACAGATTCCTTCGTTGCCTCTCTACCACTGCCACTGTTTCCCTTGACTAGAAAAAGAGAGAGAGGAAAGAAGGAAGGAAGGAAGGAAGGAAGGAAGGAAGGAAGGAAGGAAGGAAGGAAGGAAGGAAGGTAGGAAAGGGAGAAAGAGAGAAAGAAAGAAAGAGAAAGAGAGAGAGAAAGAAACAAAGAAGGAAGGAAGGAAGGAAGGAAGGAAGGAAGGAAGGAAGAAAGAAAGGAAGAAAGAAAGAAAGAAAGAAAGAAAGAAAGAAAGAAAGAAAGAAAGAAAGAAAGAAGAAAAGAAAAGAAAGCAAGCCAAGCTGATGAAGTCTCAGACAGAAATGAGGAACTTATTTGGAACTGGAGCAAAGGTCACCCTTGTTACACCATAGCAGAGAACTTGGCTGCATTGTGTCCATCCCATAAATCTTTGTGGAAAGCTGAACTTAAGAGTGATGACCTTGGGGATCTGGCAGAAGAAATTTCTAAGAAGCGAAGCCTTCAAGCAGTGGTATGACTGCTTTTAACAACTTATAATCAGATATGGAAGCAAAGGAATGACCTAAATTTGGAATTTACAGTTAAAAGGGAAGGAGAGCATAAGAATTTGGAAAATTTGCAGCCTGGCTATGTGGTTGAGAAGGAAAGAATGTTTTCAAGAGAGGAATCCAAGGGTGCTATAGAGCAACCCTTTCTAGAGAGATTACCACCACTCAATGGAGTCAGTTGCTAATAGTCAGAACAATGGCAAAAGGCCCCAAAGGCATTTCAGGAATCTTTCATGGCCACCCCTACCAGCACAGACCCAGAGGCCTAAGAGGACAGAATGGTTTTGGGGGACAGGCCCAGGGCACAACTGCCCTGCTCCACCTCAAGATACTACTCCCTGCATCCTGGTTGCTCTGACTTGAGCTACAGCTGAAATGGCCTCAGACACTGCTTGGGCTGCCGCTCTGAAGGGTGCAAGCTGTAAGACTTGGTAGCACCAACGTAGTGCTAAATCTGCAGGTGAGCAGAATGCAAGAGCAGTGGAGGCTTGGCAGCTTCTACCTGGATTTCAAAAGTTGTTATCAAAAAGCCTGGGTGGGGCCGGGCACGATGGCTCACGTCTGTAATCCTAGCACTCTGGGAGGCCGAGGCAGGTGGATTGTTTGAGCTCAGGAGTTCAAAACCAGCCTGAGCAAGAGCAAGACCCCGTCTCTACTAAAAATAGAAAGAAATTAATTGGACAACTAAAAATATACAGAAAAAATTAGCCGGGCATAGTGGCGCATGTTTGTAGTCCCAGCTACTCGGGAGGCAGAGGCAGGAGGATCGCTTGAGCCCCGGAGTTTGAGGTTGCTGTGAGCTAAGATGACACCATGGTACTCTAGTCTGGGCAACACAGTGAGACTCTGCCTCAAAAAAAAAAAAAAAAAAAAGAAGACTTTTATTCCCAAAGTAAAAAAGTAAATTAATTAAAAATTGTGATTAAAAAATCCTTCTTTTCCCCCTCAACTGGAAACAAATATTGGACAAAGGAGAATGGTTAAATTAAGGTA
>CAUYSK010129026.1:0-18426 GCA_963575035.1 Avahi laniger
CACTCTTTTGCCCGGGCTAGAGTGAGTGCCGTGGCGTCAGCCTAGCTCACAGCAACCTCAAACTCCTGGGCTCAAGCGATCCTCCTGCCTCAGCCTCCCAAGTAGCTGGGACTACAGGCATGTGCCACCATGCCCGGCTAATTTTTCCTATATATTTTTAGTTGTCCAATTAATTTCTTTCCATTTTTAGTAGAGACGGGGTCTCGCTCTTGCTCAGGCTGGTTTCGAACTCCTGAGCTCAAACAGTCCGCCCGCCTCGGCCTCCCAGAGAGCTAAGATTACAGGCGTGAACCACCACGCCCGGCCATGAAGTTTAATCAGTATGTGGAAACTCTTAGAATAGTGCCTGGAACACAGTAAGTACTCTGTAAGTCCTAGCTATCTATACTCAATTTTACTTATAATTTAATCAAATCTTTTAAAAATCATTGCCAATCAACACTGATACTCCTGTCCACCCTCATCTCAGAAAAAGCTTAGCATATCTGTGCTGACAGCCTTATTGAAGTATAAGTTGCAAATACACACCCATTTTAAGTGTACAGTGTGATGATTTTTGATGAATGTACTCGGATACACTGGTGTAACCATCATCATACTCAAGATATAGAACATTTCTATCACCTCGAAGTTCTTTCATGCCCTTTTGCAGTCAGCTGCTCCCTCCCCAACCCACCCAGCAGCAGATAACCACTAGTGTGCTTTCTGTTTCTCTTAATTCATTTTGTCTTTTGCAGAATTTATTTTTTTTTATTTTTATTTTTATAAGAGACAAGGTATTGCATTGTTGCCTGGGCTAGAGTGCAGTGGTATGACCATAGCTCACTGCAGCCTCCAGCTCTTGGGCTCAAGCCATCCTCCCACCATAGCCTCCAGAGCAGTTGGGATGACAGGCACGTGCCACCATACCCGGCTAACCTTTTTAAATTTTTTGTAGAGACAGGGTCTCACTATTTTGCTCAGGCTGGTCTCAAACTCCTGGCCTCGAGTGATCCTCCTGCCTCAGCCTCCCAAAGTGCTGGGATTACAAGCATGAGCCACCGTGCCCGACCCTGTTGTAGAATTTCATATAAATGGAACCATATAGTATGTACACTTTTGTGTCTGGCTTCTCTGGTTTAACATAATAATTTTGAGATTCATCCATTGTTGCATGTAACAATAGTTACTCATCTTTGTTGCTGAGTAGTGTTCTATTATATGAGTATCCAGCAATTTGTCCTTTCATCCATGGACGGACATTTGGATTGTTTCCAGCTTATGCCTATTGTGAATAAAGCTGATAGCATGTCTGTAAAAAAGTCTTTGTGTGGACTTTCATTTTTCTTGGGTAAATACCTAAGACTAGAATTGTTGAGTCATGTGGTAAGTGGTAATTTACTGTTAACAAACTGTGAAACTTTTCCAAAATAGCCAGACCACTTGACATTTCACCAGCAATATGTGAGAGTTCCAGTTATTCCACATCCTCAGCAACACTTGGTATTGTCAGTTTATTTAATTTTAGCCATTTGAATGGGTTCACAGCGGTATTCATTGTGGCTTTAATTTGTATTTCCCTGGTGACTGATGATAGCACATCACTTTTAAATGGTAGCTCACTGGTAGGGAAGGAAGGAGAGGGTCAAAAGAAGTTCCATCACTTCAAGCTGAGAAATCCAAGAGAATGAAAACTGGTGCCACTGACAAAAAAAGTAAAATTAGGAATCAGCTATTCTTTGGCACAGGGATACCAAATTTGAAGTGATGGCAGGTCATTAAGGGGGAAATATCTGGGTGGCGGCATGAATTTCAGGCTTGGAGCTCAGGTGGGAGGTCAGGGCCTGAGATAAGGGCCAGATAGCAGAGCTGTGAAGCACAAATGGGGAGCCCAGAGAGCAAGATGAGGGCCAAGGATTGAGTCTTGGGGTTCACAGTGGCTACAACATCTATCCCCCGATTCTCACTTCCAGGTAATGGAAAATCCAGACTGACAGGCTTAATAGGCCTAACATTACATAAAATTAACATGAGCCACTGGAATATTTGCTAGTCCTATTGCAAACTCTACTCTTAGATAATTTAATTGTTGAGATTTTAAATTACAAATTTATCTATATCCTCTTCTTAAAAGAGTTTTCAGGCTGGGCAAGGTGGCTCCTGCTGTAATCCTAGCACTCTGGGAAGCTAAGGTGGAAGGATCGCTTGAGGTCAGGAATTTGAGACCAGTCTGAGCAAGAGTGAGACCCCATGTCTATGAAAAATAGAAAAATTAGCCAGGGGTGATGGCATGTGCCAGCTACTTGGGGGCCTGAGGCAGAAGGATCGCTTGAGCCCAGGAGTTTGAGGTTGCAGTGAGCTATGATGATGCCACTGCACTCTCCCAGGGCAACAGTGTGAGACTCTATCTCAAAAAAATTAAAAATATTAATAAATAAATAAAGTTATCAATCTGGTTTGTGACAAAACGTTTAATTATTTTATTGGGTCTTGTTTGTTGTGCCCAAGATTGCTCACTGCAGCCTCAAACTCCTGAGCTCGTGTGACCCCTGACTCAGCCTCTCAAGTTGCTAGGACTACAGGCAGGCACCACCACACTCAGCTAATTTTTCTAATTTTTTTGCAAAGACATGGTCTTACTATGTTGCCCAGACTGGTCTCGAACTTCTGGCCTCAAGTGATCCTCCCGCCTCGGCCTCCCAAAGTGATGGGATTACAGGCGTGAGCCACCACACACACACCCTTCTATTAATTGCCTTAACCAATAAAGCAATAATGTCTTTCCGAAGGTTATTCTTTTCGATGGTTTGTGTTCAGACCTTCAAGGCTAAGGTGAATGATCCTCCCCTACTACACTTTCATTTAGGAAAAAGTAGGCAATGTCCAAGAGTATTAAAAATCTTATAACCCCAGTGGATATTTTAAAATAAATTTTAAAATAAAACTATCTTCTGTGGTTTACTCTCCCTCTCTGGAGAGTATTATGGTACAGGAATCTGAAATCTCCATTTTTCCCACAGGAACTGGGAATGAGGACATGCTTACTGAAGAGGAAGGACCTGGTGATGGCCCAAATCAAGGGATATGCCCGAGAACAGTGTCATCTATTCCTGGACTCAAAGAATCTCAAGAAACATCTTCAGATGATATTGCCCAGAATCTTAAATGAGAGAAATTAGATTAAATTGAGATTTCTCTCAAGACAATGCCTTGATGTTTGGGGGCTGGGTACCACTCCCAGACTGTGAGCCTGCTGGCCACAGGAAACCTGCGCCTGGCGAGAGGCCCTACAGCTGCAATGATTGTGGCAAGAGCTCAGGCACAGTTACTCTCTGACCCGTCGTCTTTGAAGTCCTGCCTGCTACTCATACTAGCTTAGGAAGGCTTTTCTGTACTGTGGATCTTCTGTACTGTGAGGTTTTTGTTTTTCCCCCTAATCCTTCTCTCTCCTTTCCATTAACCCCCACAGTTTACAGAGTAAAGAATTTAGGCAGCAGTAGGCAAAGGTACATTACTGAAATATGGGTATATTCTTGGCATGGACAAGAATAATAAATGATATCTTAATATTATTGATTAATATTAGATTATTTCTCTTGTGCTTTTTAAAAAAGTATTTGTAAAAGTATTTGTTGGTTGTCCTAACGATGTGCTATTATTAGATTAAAAAAAAAGTAGTAACCCTGTGAGAATTCAAACTGCATAGAAGTCCTCAATAGCACTACCTGTCCAGTTTCCAAGCTTGTCCCCTCAGTCCTTGATGCCTCTTCCTCCCATAGCACAGCACCCGCAACCCAAGTCCCATCAGGCACCACATCCCATTTGTTCTACTTCAGAAAGATGAAACATCCTCTTTTCTCTGCTGCTAGTGCTACCGCCTTAAGTGCAAATCCTTGTCATCATCTGGATTATTGCAAAAGATGCCTAATCAGTCTTACCTGCTTCCAGTCTCTGCACTCTGGGTCATCATCCATATAACCCACCCGTTAGATGCCACCTCAAACCGCAGACTGCAATGCTAAATCTGATGCCGATCCCCTGCATCTCTCCTCTCCAGCATGGCCTATAGGATAGAGGTTCAAATGCTTCAACACGGCACACATGGCTTCTCAGTTTGGCTTTGCCTCTGTAGCTTTACTGGCCATGGCCTTTCCCACCCCAGTGCCTTTGCACTTGCTTTATTTTCCTCAACTTCCCAGAACTGTCCTTTTCCCCTTTCTGTCTTCCCAACTTGTCCTACTGGTTATGTGAGCTCCACCTCCACTGAAAGCTTCCCCAGACTCTTATATCACACTTAATATGGTACCTGCTCAGTGGAATTGTGAACGGCATTGTTAACATCTGGTGACATGTCTGTCTCCCCAGCAGACTGCAAGTTCCATAAGAGCAGAGACGCGGCCACAGGGCCTAACTCACAGTAAGCGCTCAATAAATATTACTTAAGTGAAGGAACCACTTCCAGCTGCTCAAGTTTTTGATGTTAAATTCATGTTTCTTTTATCCTTGTTGTCCTCGAAAGATACAACATGGATGTACTTGGAAAGTTAACCAAGGTACTATGAAAGCGACCCCACCTAATCTATGCCTTGTTGATTACTCTGCCTGTCATTCAGTGATTCCATGGTTATTTCTATAGTGATGGAGAGAAACGCAACTGAAAACAATATTGTTCACTTGGGTCTGGTGTATTTCATCCACACATTTGTAGTAATGAGATGAACACAAATTGCCAGGATGGTCACATAAAATTTTCAGTAGCATCAGTGATAGTACAAAAAGGCCTTCAAATGTATTTTCAAGAATCAGCATTTACTGATGGCAAAATACTATTAAAGTATGGAATGTCCGATTTCCTTAAGTACTAAGTTTGACAGTTGGTATCTCTGACATTTCACTTTGACACTTCTTGTTTTTGTTTTGTTTGTTTGTGAAGGTGCATCCTTATTCTTTCAAACACACATTTTGGCTTGTGATTATCTTTCAAATTTTTTTTAAAGCAATTTTTGTGAAACCATGGATAAGTCAAAAATTCGTGTTATTTTTGAATATGAGTTCTGTTGAGGAACCAATGCAGCACAGACAGCTTGAAATATCAATGAAGTGCTTGGGAAGGATGTGGCTAATGAACACATAGTACATCGATGGTTTGAGAAGTTCCATTCTTGTGATTTTAGTCTTAAAAATGAGCCATGTGGGTGACTAATCAATTCTCAACAAGCTGTGGAAAACGCCTTTTGCGATTTCATCGCCACTCATTCTCTAGCCTTCTTTGCTGCTGGCATAAGCAAGCTGCAATCAATGGCAAAACTGTGTCAATAGTTTAGGGACGTAGCTTGATTAATTGTACTGCTTCTTGTTTGGGATATAATAAACTAAACTGTTGATTGGAAATTGGACATTTCATATTTAGTGACCTAATAATATAGAAAATATCTGAGATTCATAGGTTATCATTTTAGGCCCTCTTTATAAGCCAGCTGGCCTAGTGGACACAGCACACAGGATACGAGATAAAAATCTCACATGAGAGCGGGGGCTTCAAACTCTGTCCCATCATTAACAGCAGTCTTGGCTTGAGTCACACCGGTCATGAGGCAGACTGAACACAAGCATGCAAGTGTGGCTGCCTCAGCCAACCCCCCGCCATCCCCGTCTTCCCAGCATTAGATACTGATTTGGGAGAAATCAGGTCACAGTGTATAGATTTGTTTTAATGTAACGCTGCACTATTATGCAATGGAAAAAGAAAATAAAAGTACAAATACTCAACCATTAAACCTTTAGCAACTTGGACTATATCTCAATTTGTAATTTATTTGACTAACTTCATTTAAAGAAATATTAAATCCCTTCACTTCAAGTGACCATTAGGTTTAATTCATTAAAGCTGTACTTACTCCAGCATTACAGACATTTATACCTATCGTATCTACAAAAGAAGGCCAAAAAGCTTCAATAAAACATGGATCACAGTACGGGAGAACGGAAATCAGAAATTTTCTGGTAAAAGTTTAGAGATACATTCTAGTTTTACAGAAAATGTTTAGCAATAAATTAAGACTTAAAACCCCATCTCAAACAGGCTTTTACCAATGGCGGATTTGTTTATCATGTAACTGAGAAGTCTAAGGGTACAAGTCTTTCTCAATTCTGGCACATCTTGATCTAGGGGGTTCAAATAATATTAACAAGTCTAGATCTCTCCCTGTCTTTCAGATCTGCTCTGAAAAATGGCTGTAATATTGGCTTCAATCTAAGGTCCCAGCCTGAGGCTCCAGCAGCTCCAAGTACAGTTGAAGTACCGGTGTGTTTCAATAGTCCAAGAAAGAAGTCCCAAAATTGAGACTTAAGGACTTGTGCCCCTCCCTGAAACAAACACAGGGCCCAGAGAATGGAATGTTCTGATTGGCTAGGCCTGGATCATGTGGCCCCTCTTGGAGCTAGAGGAGGAAATCAACTCCAAAAACAGAAAATGGGGGAAGTAGGGGTGATTTCACAAAGAAAACCCTAAATGCTATTATCAGAAGAAGAAGGCATGGATATACTGGGCAGACAAGACAAAACAATAGACGTCCACTATAACAAGCTTCTAGTCCCTCCCAAGGGCAAAGGGAGCTAACAGCCCCTCTTTAGACCCTATCATCATGTTGGTATTAGCCCACTGGTGAGCTCCACCCTCAGTCTGTCTTATCTCTACTCCCTTTACCATTCCTTCTAGCTAACCTGTCCTGTATCACCATATAATTGTCCAGGACAATTCTAATTTCAAATATTCTCTCCCCCATAAACAAAATTTTATATTTAGTAGTTCACATATTGTGATTGATCTTTGCTTTGGAAAATATGGTCATGGTATGTAGTGTCCCAGGAAAGAGGCACAAGAGAAACTGTCCCTCCATACCTTCACCACTAAAAGCTGAGGTATGTTGGAAAATGGGCTAGGATGCTGCCCACTGGGGTTTATTAAACAGCTGGTGAGTTTGTTCTTCTCTCTGCCTAAAGCAAAGAAAAAACTAAACCTCCAGAAATTGAAAGCTTTGGCAGCAGCCCTGTTAATTATGTGGGAGAGGAGTTATGAAACAATGGTGAGTACCAAGCCTGCAGGCGACCACTCTGATTGGCCTCTACTGAGAGGCAGTTAAGACAAAACCGTGATCAGCCATGGGCAAATGCACCACATGATGGCGACAGCAGCAGAGGATAGAAGCAGGCCCTCGGGGCATTTACAAGTGCCGGCAAGAAAAGTGCATGGGAGTGTCCAAGCTGAGAACAAATGCATGGGAATTCCCAGGGAATTGTCAGGCAATGACTAACAAAACTCTGAGGGGCTACTTAGAAGAGAAATAGACCCTATAACCTTTTCAAGTAAAAATGCTTGTTTTTATTTGTTTTCTCCAGGAGTCATTGTCTTATATAAGCAGGGAGGGGACTATGTGTGGGAGATGCCAGGTAACTTTGACTGGAATAGCATCCCATCTTCTGGGCAGCAAATCCAAAGTCCACCTGGGAAAATGCAATTGTAGGAGGAAGGCCATTATAGCTCAGGAATAATTTAGCAACATTGTATGACATTTGTTCAACAAGGTTATTTTTTTAAAAAAAGCAGCAGCTTAAGAAAGTTAGGTGGAAATTAGTGTTCAGTTTATTATTAATACCAACAGGAAAAATAGGCATAGGGACCCTTCTTGAAAATGTACCTTCCTCATTTTTCTTTTAAATATTAAATTCAGATTACATACATACACAATTCATTTTTATTTTTCATCTTAAATTCATATTAGGTACATCAGCCCTGGATCAAAGCCAGAGACATTCTGTTGAACTGTAGTTCTGAAAAAGCATTTCTATAGGGTTAACCAAAGTAATATGGTTCAAGCATTCATTAAATACATATTTTTAGAATACCAATTTTATGCCAAGGTCCATGCTGGGTGCTGAGGATGGAACAGTGAGCAAGGCAGACGTCATCTCTGCTAGGGCTTGAAGTTTTCTAGCACCCTCCTTTGATGCAGGGTTCATACAGACTTGCCTAAGCTTTCTTCTCCCAGTAATCACATTTTTCAGACTGAAGTAACGTTCTTTGCAGTAGACGCTTCTCAGGTTTGTGGCTGCTCGGCATCTTTTGAATACTTTTTGTATACTTGGGAATTTTCCCCACAATACAATCCCTGCCTCCCAAGGCAGAAGCCAGAACTCAATTTCCCAGCCTTTCTTGCAGCCAGAGCACCTTGTTGCCAATTGCTGCACCCACGTGATTCTTTGATACCGAAGAAACGACCTCAGGATACACATCTCATGAACAATCCATTTTCAAGAGGGCCTGAGGGCGGAAGAATCTGGCTTTCCAGGACAGCATTAATGAAGCTTTTGGCACCCAGTGTCCTGCAGTGTGAGTGTGGTGTGTCTCACTACAGCTGGCTCACAGGATGGTTTGTTTCTGGCTGTGCAGGCTGTAGGCCCCTCTGGCTGGACCAGAGATACTGTGAGCTACCTAAGATTCCCAATTGCTTATCTTTTAAAACTAGCAAGATTGAATTCTGCTCTTTGCAAAGAACTATGACTAGTACATACACTGAACTACTGTTACATGCCAGATCCTAAACCGGCACATTCCTATGTTACTAAAACTTCATAAAATTCGTTTAAGGTACAAATTACTATACATTTTACAGCTGAGAAAACTGAGACTCAACAAGACACTTCATTCATTCTTTTATTAAAGGCCTATCGTGTGCCAGCCACCGGGAATAGAGTATTGAACAAAATAGTTCCCTATAACTATGGAAAAAAGGAATGGCGTATTGTGCTTTAAATGTCCCCTTGCCAAAATAAAGAGAAACAGTACAGCAGCTGTCTGGAGAGGACCATGCCGGTCAGGCCCCATTATAAATATAGAAAATCCCTAAAAATAGCCACTCATGTTCCAGACTCAACAGGTGATTGGCCCAAAAAGAGGGGAGGAGAACCTAGGCCTCAGTGAAGGAGAGTGGAAGGACAGTGCCGTTGTCGCAGCCTCCCTCACCGCGATGGCTCTGCCTCTGAGGTCCTTGAGTCGGGGCTTGGCGAGCGCAGCCAAGGGAGAACACGGAGGGGCAGGAGGTGAGTGGGGCTGGGCCTGACCCAGTGGCTACCTGACCTTGCCCACCTGTTCCACCCCTCAGATCCCCGCACCCTGCCGCCTCTGGGGTCCTGGTGACACCCACCACCTGCCCACTGTCCCCCAGACCTCCCGGCCCAGTGGCCTCCCGCCTCTCTCACCCCATCTTCCCCCGCCCAGCCAAAACCTGGCGTCTGCTGACCTTCGTGCTGGCGCTCCCGAGCGTGGCCCTCTGCACCCTGAACTGCTGGCTCCACGGGAGCCACCGCGAGCGCCCCGAGTTCATCCCCTACCACCACCTCCGTATCCGCACCAAGGTACGCGCGCGCCTCGGCACCGGGCGTCCCCTAGCGGGCGGGAGGGCGTGCGGGGACCCCAGGCCAGGGTCGCCGCTGACGCTCGCTCTCCCTCCGCCGTCTCTCCACAGCCCTACTCCTGGGGGGACGGCAACCACACTCTTTTCCACAATCCCCGCGTCAACGCTCTGCCCACGGGCTACGAACAACCTTGAGGCGCCGGCGGACGCCCGGTGGAGCAATAAAGTGTGGAAGCTTCGTGTCTGCTGGCTCCGTGGGCAAGCGGGCGGGCGAGCGGCGAGGGCCGTCTCCGCGCATGCGCACAGTGCGGCCGGCGCGCCACGTGCTTTCCCGGGTCGCTGCTGTGCGCGAGGCAACACCCTTCCTGAACAGGTGGGAGATCCCAGCTCTCTCTCTCTCACTTATTAATAATTACGTCTCACACACACAGCTGTTAAAAATTAGCACTCTGGGCTGTAAAGGACTTTCACACACACTGAATCCTCACAGTGACTCTGGCAACAAGATGTAATTTTGGTTCCCTTTCTCCAGAGAAGGAACCTGAGATTCTCAGCGATTAAATGACTGGTTCAGGCACTTCATCAGAGACCCCGTGGAACCCAGAGCTGCAGACTCTGAAGTATCAATTCTTATCTGACACACACTGCCTGAACTGACAGCATCTGTAAATCCTAGCTAGCCGGGGATAACCTGATTTCAAACATGGGCTCGACAGTCCTATATGTGAGGCCTCATGACCTAATTCTGGATCTTGTATATTTTGGGTCATTTTATATGACCATATTTAATGGGTCTTCTTTATTAGTTTGGGAAATCAAATGCTCCTTTCTAGAAGCCTGGCTCTCCAGGCTTCTGGAGACCCCATTCAAGGAGGACATTGGTTCACATGAGTTCTAGACATTTCATTCACCTCCTAGGACAGTCTGCTCACTTGCCATTACTAGAAAACTGAAGCCTGTGCTGGAACCCATGAGCAACACATGTGCACATGCATGCGCGCGCTCACACACACACACACACACACACACACACACACACTTCCTTTGACCCTCTACCCTCATACTACTCACAGCACCATCAAGAAAAAATAAACCTCATGCCTCAGTCACCTGAGGAAGTGAGAACTTTTTCTGTACCCACAAATAGTTTCCCCCAACTATCACTAGAACAATACTCAGGTCCCTGGGTTAGAGCTCTTCCATACAAGGGAAATGCATTGTAAACATTCTCCTTTAATGTGACAATTCTCATACATATGAATATTTATGCTGGCATCATGCCTGCTTCTGTAAAAAGTGGGTCATCCCTGAAGAAATTGGATTTGTAAAAATATAAAAATCTCTACCTCTTTGGGAAGGTGGCTTTGCACCTGATAGGTTGTTCAGACCAGTTCAGCTCTATGCAGAGGTTGTTTCCACAGAAGTAGATTTATGGGTGGAGGCAAGGCCAGCCCATGGGGGCAGAGACGAACAGGACAGTGGATTATTAGGACAAAGGCAAATTCGAAGCCTCATGGCTGAAACCCTCCCCACTGAATGTAGCAGCGTCTTCAGGCTTGTCACCCAGCATTTCTTTGTACTGACGTTTGAAGAAGCCAAGCTATGAGAGAAAGTAAATCACAAAAGCTGGGTAAGAGGGCAGGTAAGAAAGTTGGGAGTAGGAAGAAGCTGAGAAAAAGGGGAGACGAAAACTAAGCTAACATATTGGTGTGCCAGACATTTTTGTGAATAATAGCTATCATGAATCTACTGTGTGCCAAAAACAATAGTTAGACACATCATCTGTAGCAGAAAAACATAGATTCTGTAGTCAAGCAGGTCTGTGCACATATCCTGGCCTCATTTCTGTCTCACTTCAGCCACTCTATAATGTAAGAATTATTATCATTTCAAAAATGAGAAACAGGCTCAGAGAGGTTGAGCAACTTGCCTAACACTAAATGGTGAGTAAGTGATGGAGACAGAATGTGTGTCCAGGCCGGTCTGACTCCATGGTCTGAGTTCGCACTGCACCATCCTGTCTGTGGGAGGACTGGGCTGGATGCTGGACATGTCAAGAGTGGGATGAAAACACTCACTTTGTACAGTGCAGCTGTGATGAGAGCCAGAAGCAGCAGACCGCCCACAGAGCTGCCCACCATGAGGGGGATGGGGTTGTAGACCTCATACTCCTCCAGCACCGTCTCCATCTGATGTAGGGCTCAGAATGTGTCAGGCCTCTTGCTGCCACAGTCTCCTCCCAGGTTCCCCGATCTTTAACTCCCTCCCGCCCTTCCCCAGGCCCTGCTCCCAGGGGTGAAATGCAGAAGCACTTATGTGCCTAGGGACAACTGTCCTGCCCAGAGACCTTCATCCCTCCTCCCTCCAGCCTTGCAGGCCCACCACCCAGCACTGCAGATTTAGCACCAGCCTGGCCACTGCCTACCACACAGGCACTACCTGGGCTCTCATAAACGCCTCCTGTCCTGGAAGCTGGGAATACGTGGACCTGTTGAATGTGATTTCGGCCACACTCACGACCAGCACCTTCTTCTGCAACGTCTTCAAAAGAAAGGGGTGGGGGGAAACCTGTGGAATTGGCTCTGGGGGATGCTCAGAGTTCCAGGAATGCCCTGGCTTGAGGTCGGGCACAGACACATCAGGTACCACGTGAGTCTGGGGCAGGGGCTGTGCGCTTGGGCCTACATACCTGGCTGACCCAGCTGAA
Organism: Avahi laniger; assembly: GCA_963575035.1. Taxonomy (NCBI): domain Eukaryota; kingdom Metazoa; phylum Chordata; class Mammalia; order Primates; family Indriidae; genus Avahi; species Avahi laniger. The sequence goes on from CAUYSK010129026.1 coordinate 12,100, forward strand.
GCTGAGGTTGCCCTTCAGGATGAAGTCAAGTTCCTCCTGGATGCCGAAGGAGGGGATGTCACAGCGGAACCTCAGGCAGTCAGCAATGGAGCAGTCCTAGGGGCAGGAGAGGAATGAGGTTGAGGAGGGTCCTCACTTAGGAAGGAATCATAAGAGAAATAGGGTCTGTCAGATTTTGGGTAGGGAACAGATGAACAATTGCAGGATGTGTACCTAACTCACAATCTAGCAGTACTTTTCCCTGTATCCCCCAGTGTGGGCTGGTCTTGCAGCGGGGGGTCAGGGCCTTTCTCACCAGCACAGAACTCCTTAGAATCTGGGTCAGGAAGTCAGGATGCTGGGGCGGTTCCCTCTCTGACACACAGGGGAGACTCTAGGGAGAGAGAGAAGTAGCCACAGAACAGTCAACATGTCCCTGGAAAGAGGGTGTGCGGTGCAGTGGGATCAGACTCTGGAGAAGGAGGAAAGGCCGGCAGGCACCTGTGCAGGGGCCTCCACGGCCACGTCCCACACAGCCACACTGTTCAGCAGGGTGGGGACCCAGAAATGAACGCTGACCGCCAGATCTCGCTGACCCAGGTTATTCACCTGCAGAAAATCGAGACAGAACATTATTGTGGTCTCTGGAGCACCCCAAATCCCACTTCTTTCTGGGCCCTAGCCCAAGGCGCCTCTCCATCTTTCCCCACCAACTTCCAACTTGACCTGCACCGAGGGAGGGCAGATGAGGGTATTCCCTAGCCTCTCACACGATATCGATGCTCAGCCTCTCTCCTGCTCTTCTCATCAGAAGTTGAAAAGTTGAAGTACTTGGTGGATTCCTCCTGACTGGAGAGAGAGGGCTTGTCGGTGAAAAACAGCCCTGAGACCGTCCCCAGCTGTGCCCTAGCCTGCTGCAGAGAGTTCCGTTTGGCCGGCAGATGGTCTCACGTAGCTCTGCAGCCTCGGCTTCAGCCCCGCTCCCCTCAGCGCCCTGTGCCCCAGTCACCCAGAACCGCTAGCTCTGCCCTGGACACCCCTGGCTCTCTCATACCCCCACGTCTTTGCTCAAGCTCTTTCTTCTGTTTGGAATGTCCTTACCCACACCCCTTCTGGAAATTTACACTTAAAGGCCCAACTTAAACATCACCTCTCCTAACTTTTAAACATTTTCCCATGAGAAAAAGGCATCCACACTGCTTCATCTAGTAGCTACATGGTTTGTGTCAGGTAATACTTGCAGAAACTATAGCTGGAACAATAAGCTCAGGGGGACTCTAGGGAATGATGGCTGGATCACTCCAGAAAAAATGGAGTGAGAGCCCCTCTACGGTGGGAAGGAAGAAAATAGATGTGGCCACCCTGAAGCGGGTAAGTAAATGTGAAGGAAGATGGTGCATGAACACAAGCTCATGGAGGGGACATGGGTGTCCTAGGCTGCAGGTGGGTTTCCATCCATCCATGATGTCCTTCAGCAAATATAGGCTGTGAGACTGGCCCTGGGGAGTCAACAGGTAAGGCATAATCCCTGCCCTCTCAGAGCTTAGTATCTAAGGTCTCAGTAGAATCGAGCGGACCAGCAGAGGGGCCTGTCCTTTTCACCCGCAGCCCGCACGCAGTGGCCAGGCCAGCCGCACAGAAACTCTGTGGGCCCAGCGGTATCCCCACGATCAGCCTCCCAGCATGGCAATTAGGAACACACAGGCTCTGGTGCCAGACTCCCTGGGTTCACATCTCAGGTCTACCACTTTTTACCTGAGCCACTTCAGGCAAGCTACTTAACCTCTCTGTAGTTTTTTCCTCTTTAAAATGGGGACAATGATAATAGTGCGTACCTATGGTAGAGTTGTGATGAGGGCTGTAGCAGTGCCTAGCACACAATGAGTCCTCCAGAAATGTTACAGATTATTTTCCCTTACTATGCTAGCCTTCCTCTCTGCTCCCCATCCCAGCCCCTTCTCTCTGTGCTTCCGTTTTCTCACCTTAAAACCTTACAGTTCTAAACCTCTTTTCAAATCTAAGCAAGTCACCCAGCTTTCCCAAGTCCTCAGAGAGGCATGTGGTATATGGCCATGGGTTCTGCAGCCGAACCATCTGGATTTGATTCCTGGTTTGGTCACTTGGTGAATGACAGACGCAAGTTATTTAATCTGTTGATTTCTTTGTCAGTAAAAATGGGGATAACAATACAGTTATAGAATTATAGGATTAAATGAATGTAAATGCATGTAAAGTGCCTAAAATAAAGCAAAAAACCCAAAACAACATAAAACAATGCCTGACATAAGTATCCATAACTGTAAGTTCTTCATATTTTTCTGTGGACAGAAAGGGAAACTTACACATGTGGTTTGAAAGGGCAATGACACTGCTTGATCCCCTCCCCCAAGTTCCTCTAAAAATTCATGCATCAGCAGCTGCAGCAACAGCAGCAAACTCTGTCCCATGGCAGTGTTATAAGCTTCTGAGCAACTCTCTAAACCCCTGAAGCTTAACCCAGCGTGTGGGATCCTTGCTTTGTTTCCAGCCTGGCCTGCCTCTGCCTCCTCAACCCACCTTCATAACCCAGAGCAGCAGCCGTGCCCTTGCCTTTCCGGTGGCCTGTCTCAATCTTGGGCTCTTAGAGACCTTCTCACACCTCTACCCTCCTCTGAGTTTTGTAGAAACTTGACCTTTCCTTTCCTCTGTGTGGTGACAGACCATATCCTGTTGGGTACAAGTTCTCCAATTCAGAGTGCTCAGAAAACCTTTTTTTTTTTTCTGAGACAGGGTCTCACTCTGTTGCCCAGTGCAGTGAATCATAGATCACTGCAACTTTAAACTCTTGGGCTCAAGTGATCCTTCTGCCTCAGCCTCTCAGATAGCTCTGACTACAGGCACGTGCCACCACAACACAACTAATTTTTCTATATTTTGTAGAGACAGAGTCTCACTATGTTGCCAGGCTGGTCTCAAACTCCTGGGCTCAAGTGATCCTCCCACCTTGGCCTCCCAAAGTGCTGGAATTACCAGCATGAGCCAGTGTGCATGGCCTCAGAAAAGCCTTGATCTCAATCTAGTACCTTTGCTTGGGCACATTCACATTTAGCACAAATGACAGGATTGGCTTCATTTTAAAAGAAGCCTGCATTTTTTAGGGATAGGAGGAAATGCACAGTGGTGGCAAGATGTATGTTCCACCAGCAGGCCAGTTGATCAGAGAAGAAACAAGAATTATGGTATATAATATTGTGGTATAAATACAGTCATGCATCACTTAACATCAGGGATACATTCTAAGAAATGCATCATCAAGTGATTTCATTGTGCAAACATCACAGGGTGTACACAAGCCTAGATGGTATAGCTTACCATACACCCAGGCAATATGATGTAGCCTGTTGCTCCTAGGCTACACACCTGTACACCATGTTACTGTACTGAATACTGTAGGCAATTGTAACACAACAATAAGTATTTGTGTATCTAAACATAGAAAACATAATGCATTGCACTACAATGTTATGACAACTACAACGTCACTAGGCAATAGGAATTTTTCAGCTCTATGATAATCTTATGAGACCACCACAGTATATGTGGTCCGTCACTGACAGTAAGTGGTACATGACTATGTATGGCTGGGTACCGACACAAGCATTCCCATGTGAGGAATCAAAAGGCCACGTCATCAAAGAGTAGGCTGGGGCTCAGAGGGAGGTACCAGCCTTGGAGGAAGGTCAGAGGTCCAAGGAGAGGACCAGGGAGTAAGCACCTGCTGATTACTGTGTAGACGGAATATTTCACTGGCAGCTCCAGCTGGAAGGTTGTCTTGCTGGTTGCAGGCTTATTATTCTCACTGGAGGAAGAAAGGGTGCCCAACTAGGAAAGAATCCAGGAGAGGAGTCTCCACCTGGGGTGTGAGACAGGAGGGTGAAGGGCACACCATCCCTAGCCTGGACTTACCTGCTTGCATTGGCGCTCATAAGCATTCTGTCTCCCAGATTCGCCTTGTAGGAGACGTCAAATGTGACTATGAAGGTTCCCTGTGGGAAGGAGCAGGAAGGATTGGGGATAGGGAAGGTCATGGGGGAGTGAGGGAAGGGAATGCGTCAGGATGAGGGAGAACAGCGGTGAGGATCCGGGGGGAGGCACTGACCTTAGAACCCTCTCGGAAGACAGGGTGGTTGATGCTACAGCTGCTGCTCCTCAGGCCTTCATTTCTGGAGGGCACTGCCTCACATGCCAGGCGCAGCGGGCGCTGATGAGGTTGCTTCTAGGGGAGGAGAAAAAATTCAAAAAAGTTACCCGCATGCACATATGTGCTTGATATATAACAGTGGTGGCACTGCAGAGCGGTGGGGAAAGGGCAGACCCTTCAATAAATGGTGCTGGGAAAATTGGCCGCTGCCAAAAAAAAAAAAAAAAACCAGAAGAAGAAGAAGAAGAAGGTGAAAGAAAGATAAAGAAAGAAATTGGAGCCCTGCCTCACTCCATATGTTAAAATAAATTCTAATTGGATTAATTAATTGGATTTTTTTTTTTTTGAGACAGAATCTTGCTCTGTTGTCTGGGCTAGAGTGCCGTGGTGTCAGCCTAGCTCACAGCAACCTCAAACTCCTGGGCTCAGGCAATCCTTCTGCCTCAGCCCCAGCAGCTGGGACTACAGGCATGTGCTACTATGTCCGGCTAATTTTTTCTATATATATTTTTAGTTGTCCGGCTAATTTCTTTCTATCTTTAGTAGAGACAAGGTCTTGCTCTTGCTCAGGCTACTCTCGAACTCCTGAGCTCAAACGATCCTCCCGCCTCAGCCTCCCAGAGTGCTAGGATTACAGACGTGAGCCACCATGTCTGGCCTGGATTAAAGATTTAAGTGTGAAGAATCAAAACTAGCCACGCGTGTTGGTGTACACCTATAGTCCCAGCTCCTTGGGAGGCTGAGGTGGGAGGGTGGCTTGAGCCCAGGAGTTCAAGGCTTCAGTGAGCTATGATCGTGCTCCATCCTGGGTAACAGAGCAAGACCCCATCTCAAAAAATATTTAAAAGAGAAAAAAGAAAAAGTATAAAGCCTTTAGAAGATAATATAGGGAATTATTTTCACAACCTTGGGGTAAAGAAGTATTTCTCAAACAAGACCCACACACAAAAACACTAAATACAGAGATAAAATTGATAAAATCAATGATCAAATTAAGACATTCTGTTTATTAAAAGGCACTACAAAAAGACTGAAAAGACAAGCAACAGGATTGCAAATGATATTTGAACACATATAACTAGAACAGGACTCGTAACCAGAACATGTAAAGAACTCTGACAAATCAACAAGAAAAAATGGGCAACCCAATTGAAGAATAGATAAAAGACATGGACTGGGCATGGTGGCTCATGTCTGTAATCCTAGCACTCTGGGAGGCTGAGACGGGAGGATCGCTTGAGCTCAGGAGTTTAAGACCAGCCTGAGTGAGAGCGAGACCCCATCTCTACTAAAAATAGAAAAAATCAGCCGCGCATGGTGGTGCACACCTGTAGTCCCAGGTACTCGGGAGGCTGAGGCAGGAGGATCACTTGAGCCCAGGAATTTCAGGTGGCTGTGAGCTAGCCTGACACCACAGCACTCTAGCTCTGTCTCAAAAGAAAAGAAAAAAGACATGGATAGGCACTTCCCAAAAGAAAACATAGGAACTACCAGGAACTATATGAAAAGTTGATCAACCTAATTAGAGAAATGCAAATTAAAATTCTAAGGAAATTCTGTTACTAACCCATTAGGTTTACAAAAATTAAAAAGTCTGACAATGCCAAGTATTGGAGTGGATGGAAAGCCACAGGGACTCTCATATGCTACTGATGAAGTATAAATAGGTGAAAATACATTTGAAAATGGTTTGACTTCACTTATTAGAATTGGAGATACACATACACGATGACCCAGAAATTCCACACACGTTATAAACCTTCCATAATATTTCTCGTAAGTGCACCAAGATACATGCTCAAGAATGGTCATGGCGAAAATCAGAAATCAACTCAAATAGTTATCAATTATAAAATGGATAAATAAATTGTGGTACAGTCATACAAAGAGATTCTATGTAACAATGAAAATTTCTACAGCCATTTGCAACAGCAGGAGTGAATCTCACAAACATAATATTGAGAGAAAAAGTAAGACACAAAAAAGTACACACATGTTTCCATTCACATAAAATTCAAATATTGGGCCGGGCGCGGTGGCTCACGCCTGTAATCCTAGCACTCTGGGAGGCCGAGGCGGGCGGATTGTTTGAGCTCAGGAGTTCCAGACCAGCCTGAGCAAGAGCGAGACCCCGTCTCTACCAAAAATAGAAAGAAATTAATTGGACA
>CAUYSK010129028.1:0-42918 GCA_963575035.1 Avahi laniger
CCTGTAGTCCCAGCTACTCGGGAGGCTGAGGCAGGAGGATCGCTTGAGCCCAGGAGTTTGAGGTTGCTGTGAGCTAGGCTGACGCCATGGCACTCGCCCCGGGCAACAAAGTGAGACTCTGTCTCAAAAAAAAAAAAAAAAACTTATGTTTCTAAGAAGAAAAATATGGATTTGGGGGAACCACTGCCAACCTCTGCCATAAGTGAGTAAAAATGTACAGTTGCAGATCAAAAGATCTCATCGAATACCTGTAAAATCACCCCAAAATTACCTACTAGATGTGTCCAAGTTCAAGAACAATAGAAGAGTTTTACAACTATCTAGGCAGAAAAAAGTCAGGTAACCTACAAAGGTAGAAATATCAGGCTAGCCTCAGATAGCCCTGTATAATATCAAACATCAGATAACAATAGAGAAATGTCTACAGTTGTGAGTGCAAAAGGTTGCCTGCCAGTCAAGAATTCTGAACTCATTCAAGTTGAAAGAAATTTGTGTCTGAAAGAAATTCCTATATTTCTTTAAATTTTCTTATAATTTTTCAGCTACTCAGAGATTTCTAAGGTACATCACTGATATTCTTCTTGAAAAAGGTGCTTAAGTCATAGTCCAGCCAACTGAGAAATGAATCGAAACAAAAAATGGGAAAGTTCTGATGAAATGGAACTTGCAGTGATTACTAAAATCAATTAAACATCATCTAAATAATCTTTAAAATATGATTGTAAAAGAGTTTTTAAATACAAAACAATAATTGTTGAAAGAGAAAATAATGTTAAAAATAGTACCTAGTATACATTTGTCAAATTTGATAAATATACACTTAAACTTGTGCATTTCATTGTTTGTAAATTTTACCTCAGAGAAAAAAACTGCAAGCAATTATTAAACATTAGTTAATGATATTTGTGCTGAAGTATTTAGGGAAAAGTATGTTGATATCTGCAATTTACTTTGAAATACATTTTTTAAAAAGATGTGTTGATAGACACATAATAAAGCAAATATAGTAAAATGGCAATGGTGGAAACCAGATGGTAGGGATATGGGTGTTTGCTTAAAATTCTTTCAAGTTTTCCCTATGTTTGAAAATTTTCATAAAACAAAATATTGGAAAAAAGGTAACACCTGAGTCTAAAATACAAAATTAAATAAATAAAATAGGAAACAGAGTGCAATAAAGAAGGAGAAATAAAAGTATGTTTATTTCTTAAGCTTACAAGAGGTTAATAGGTAGCATTTTAAAAAATCAATAATTAGGAAAATGTAGTTTCATATATTTTTAAAATTTTCAAGGCAATCCAAATAGAATTTTAAAATGTGAACTGTATTTTCCATATTAGAGGAAAAATAATAAACAAATTAGCAAATAACACAGCAAAAAGCAATTCTAAGTAAAGAGCAAGAAAATATTTTTAAAAACCAGAAAGCATAAGCATCTTGACTGAAGCAAAACTAATATAGTAACTATGATAATAAATGTAAGTGACTTAAAGTCCCATATTTAAAAAACTAAACTTATTAGTACACTATCCCAAGATATATACCTAAAACAAAGAAAGAAAAGTATTTGAATGAGGAAGGATAAACCAGCAAATACATCACATGCAAAAATACATAATTTGTAAAGAAATCAGGATTATAATATTTTGTATCAAAGTAGAAATTGAAGTGAAAAACTTAAGTGAAATCTAGATAAGTATTGACAAAGTAAACAACCCATAAAGAAAACAACTGTCATGAACTTTGCTCATTCTAGAAGCTGTATTTTTCTTAATGAAAACAGACATATGTGAGCTTCTTTGGCACCCACACGCCATGGATTTACACTTGGCTTATGCTAGCTACAAATCCTATTTCCACGTGTGCTACAAACAAACGATTCTCCTCTATACATGAGATTTAACCAGACCCATGAGCTATAAAACCTAGAGAAGTTTTATTTTGACTTGGAGGAAGAAGAAATAGTGCGGGCTATAAGAACTGGAAAGGATTTCTTGTGACTATTAAACTCTGAGCTATTTCAAAGCAATGAGGGGTCCTAGCGAAAGATCAGATGATAGAGTAAGGATGTTTGGGATTTCCAAGCTATTTTTCATTCCACAAGGCTAGATCATGCTTCCACCTACAAAATGGAGAAAGACGGGAAGAACGGCAAGGTTAGGGGAAAGTTGGTGGATGTGCATGAGGACATTTTGAACTTGCGATAATGACAAGACAGTCCCTTGGAGATGCCTTCCAGGCTGTTGAAATCTAAAACACTATCTGGGTTGGAAATCCACTATCTGTGGATTGGAGAGTGACAATCACAAAGTGAGTTAAAGCCACACACTTCAAGTTACTTAGGAAGAGCCTACAGGATTAACAAAGCCTGCAAAAGCCAGATGATGGGGAAAACCAGAGACATCTGTATGACATCGTAGGCAATGAAAAGCCAGTGCAGGTTGGGATCAGGGAGGTTGTTCTAATTATTATGAAATTCTTCTCAGATTAAGCCCAATTTTGCCTCCTCCCATGTCTGTCAGCTGATGCTGTTTCTGCCCCAAGGGGTACGCAGAAGGCATCTGCTGCCTGTTCCACACTACAATAGAGAAAAAAGCAGAAATAACATTTCGCCATCCTGCAATCCACAGGACTAGCAGGGAAAGCCTTTTGAGAAAGCACAATACGCTCTGAGAAAACCACATTAATCACCAACCCAGGAAACTGGAACACTCTACAAAACCATTGCTATAAATTCAATATTTACACAAAATCTGGAGGTTAAAGTTCTTGTTACTACAGGGAAGGAAAACATGAAAAGCTGCCAGAAAGAAGCCCAGTTCATACCTAGACTCACCAAAATTCATACTTAAGTACAACATTCTCATTTTATAGATAAGGAAACTGAATTTACTACAGAGACAAAATGTCTCAGTCAATAACATGTCCTTATGCTTTACAATTGCCACATGACTATGCACGTTTTGAGTTGAGGAAACTGCAGCCTCAAGGGTGCAATGTCCTGTCCAATGTCACACAATTAAGCATCCAAGCTAACTGTCTTGGATGTGTGCCTTGCTACTCTACCACGCCAACCAACCAAAGCAGGCCACGCGGAGAGAAAAGGAGGAGAAAGGTAGCTGCACTGTGTCTAAAGAAGCAAACCAACGTAAGACGCATTTAATCTGTTCTTTGGAAAGATTAAAACCGCAGTGATGGAGGAACCTGCGAACATGCAACTGGGTTTTGATGGAAGTCATTGGATCCTCTCTACAATGTTTCATGAAACAGCATCTTTGAGCTTCCTTCATGGGAGTTGCCCAGGAACCTTACAACAAGCATGGTTTGGCTGGAGCCCAGCCCAGAGTTCCTGGATCAGGATCTCAGGGTGGGGCCCTGGAAGATGAATTTCTAACAACCCTCCCCAGTGATCTTATACACACTGAAGTACAAGAGCCACTGGCGTTTACGTTCTTGGCCAAACAACAGGCGGAGGAGAGTGAGTCCAGATCTCTTCCCCAAGTCTGGGGTCAGACCGGACAAGGATCACCATCCTGCCTTCAGGCCCCAGGTGCCATGCACCCATTCAGCTCCCGCTCCTTGCTAAGGACAGCCCAGCCCAGAGTTAATCCTTCTGAAGGATGTCGCCCTCTGCCATTTTAATTTCCAAAACCTGTCATAAAAGCAGCTCTTCTCTCCTAATTAGGTAATTGGTGCCATAATACTATTAGGAGGGTGTCCTTGATGTGCAGCTCAGTTAAGAAAGGTGTATTAAATGATTTACATTTCTTTATTTAGCTGAAACACTAGATCTAGACGTGCTAAGTAATAGGACGTTGTTAATGAGCCAGTGTATGCGGCTCATTTAATTCCATACTGTAGCTTTCAACTAATTGAGGCATTGTTTTTCCTTACCCTGCAGTCCAATTTATCTTCTCTCAATCTAGGGAAAAAAGAAAGAAAGGAAAAAAGAAAAAACAACAAAGCCACTCAAGTGTCAGGTGGCAAAAGGGAGAACCTCCACAAAGTCTAGTTCCCAACCAGACTGTGACAGATCAGGCTTCCAGGGGATAAGATTTCCCATGTTAAGAGCTAACTTTGCAGGGTCATTCTGGGCTGAAGCTGGAGGCCTGAGGAGCCCAACATGGACAGCCTGGTCACAGTGTCCCATACTGTGTGTTCTGCTCTCTGGAGGAGCCCAGTGAGGTCTAAGTGGGGGTCATCTAACCTTGTTAGTGCATGTGTGGTCCAGGGACCAGCAGGCAGCAGTGCCACCTGGGAGCTGGCTGGAAATGCAGCATCCCATGCCCACCCCACACCTACTGAATCAGAACCATAGATCCTTCCAGAATGAGCCAGAACCTCCCAGGCCTCCTTTGGAGAGATATCCACCTACCAGAAGGCAGCCCATGCCCATCCATGGCAGCATTGTTCTTTTGTAAAATGTGGTATTGTCCTCATGGAAGAAAAAACTTTTTTTAATGGGAGAAAGAAAGAAAGAGAGAGAGAGAAAGAAAGAAAGAAAAAGAAAGAAGGAAACCAATCCAGAGAGAAACAGAAAAGACCAAGAAAGGGTTCCTGGACATGAGACATTCTAAAGCCCGTGTTTCCCTTTGCTCGCATAACCACAGACCTCTCCTGCATCACACCCAATGGCTGCAGCGTCACCTCTGCCAAGCCACAACTAAACGAAAAGCCAGAGAAAACACTCGTTCTGACACCAGGAGCCAGGAACTCCAGTACAGAGATCAGCCTTCTAACCTCCCGGAATCACAGCGAGTGGGATGGAGCAGGGGCCTTAGACGTCATTTCCCACCCCCTTGATCCTGCAGAACAAGAAACTGAGGCCCCCAGGGGGCGAGTGTCTGTCCAAGCAACCCAAGGGCGTTGGGTACAGAGCTGGCTGGGATTGGTGTCTCCGGTTCTCTTTCCCTCACAGCAGGAGATTCCCTCGGGGAATCTGTGCAAGGACTCCCAGGGGGTCAGTGTGTGAAAGGCATTTCACAAATTTGCACAACATGAAACTGTGTGCTTCAAAAGCAACACGTTACACGGCTGTAAGCACCACCGTGGACAGGTAATATCAAGAAACAGGCGTTGACTGCTGGTCTCCGGATTACAAATCAGCTAGAACATTACACAGAAAGTGAGAACGAACCCAGGCCTTTCTCAGAAACCTGAACTAAACCCAACACCGCAGATGAGGAAATAAAGCCACCCCTTTCTTTCTACTCTCTTTTTCTAACAGGCTGCTTCGTGCCACTCTTTGCACCTGTTCACCGTCTGTGTGAGAAGACAGGTACCACCAGCTCAACCGAGCGTCTCTACACCTAACTGCTGATTTGGCTAAACGCCCCAAGTCACCATTCATTTTTTCTTCAAATAGACACACCCTGACTTGAGAATCCAGTCAGAATTACATAAGCATTTTTCAAAACCAAGTCTCAACCAGCAACCCCGTAACCTAGCAGACCACAAGAAACTCAGATGCAAAATGACCAAGTAACCCCAGAGGACCCATCCATAGAAGCAAACCAGCTGTAAGGAAGGTGCTCCACAAAATCTAGCTGGAGAAAGCCCAATCCTCAAAACACCCTTTCTCTGCTACCTCCAGAAGCCAAACCACCTTCCAATCCCCATGTCCCATGCAGAGAGCATCACCTCCTGTCCCTTGAATGCCTAAAGCGTCAAACACCAGCCCCAGGCTCCTTCTGCCCATGAAAAGTGAGGCTTCTACATCCAGGACTCCAGAATCACTCTCCTCACCCCCTTTTTCTGTGGCCTTTCTTTTGGTCCTGAGCACCCTGCCATTTTTCTAAACTGGAGAAAGGGTGGGAGACGCCAACGAACCTTCCCTGCAGCGATGTGAGTGACTGCTATGTTTCCATGGTTCGCTTTCCACTGTTCCCGGTGACCCCTGCGGATTTCCCTTATGAGTTAGTGTCCCGGAATGTCTCTTTATTAGGTGTCTGGAGAAGTAAAGCTGTCCTGATGCCAGCGCCCCCACACTGAGGACTTTATTAGTTTTTTAATTTTCTGTCTGGGTGCTCCTGCTGCATCAAACTTTCCACAGCTGTGGGGAGCTATTAAGTAAGTAGCCTCGTTGGGCTTTTTCCCCACCCCCACCCCCTTCTTAATAGCATGGGAAATTTCTGGACATGTTACATGGAGCCTTTAAAGTACAGATATGTTGTCTCTCTGGTGAGAGATTGTTGGGGGTCCAGATGGGGAGAGGATGTTCTGCCATAAGAAAATCCCCTGGTCTTGTCTGTGCCTTGGCTTAGAGCAGGGACCCCATTTGGAGGGAGGGGCACGCAGAGGTGAGAACCTAATCTTTCAGCTGCCCTGCCCAGCAAGTAGGGGACCAAGGGTAGCTCTGAGTGTTTTTAGACTGACTTGGAATCCAGCCCAGAGCTCGATGCCCGGTTCAAAGCGTTCCCTCCTGAGTGGACATTATAAGACCTGCAGGGAAGAATAAAACAGAACGACTTGCAAACGTTCCCCTGGTAGGCACACAGCTGTGGTTTTGTACAACAGGCCAGTGCTATTGCTCCTGTCTCCCCCTGAGAGGGACACACTAGTGCCCGTCCACCCCCACAGGCCTCCCTGCCAGCATCCCTGAGATGCCCCGGGCAGCCTAGATGAGGACCAGCAGTGCGTGTGTGTGCATGCATGCGTACACGGACACACACGCGCGCACACACACACACACACACACACACACCAGGCAAGCTGGCCCTTTCCCATAGCACCCATGGATCTGGAAGGTTACGCGACCACTCGTCCCTCTGGGGGGGAGGACAGAGTAAGGGCCTTGAGAGCCCAGAGAATTCTTAGCATCCCTCCGGCTCCAGCCTGCCTGGCAATTTGCTTTCCAGTGTCTGCCTTTAAGCCTCCCTTTGAGGAGACTTATTTGCAGGGTGTATGCGAAAGCCTGGAGAGAAGAAAACCCTTTGGAGATACCCGCTTCGGGAACAATTTTGCCTCTGAGAGCAAGCTGGTATTTGGGGTTAATCCCTCTGTGGAAACACTGGGTTGAAAGCCTGGAGGAGGTCAGGGGTCTGATTATGGCTTCTGTTTACATATAAACTTCCTGGTCCTAAGAGACAATCAGAGGGGCGGGGGAAGGGAGTAGGGAAGAAAGGAAAGAAAAAGAATTTTTTTAATTAAATGGCTTTCCTTCTTAAAAATAAAGTCAACAAAATAAGGTGGAACTTGTGGAATCAAGATTTGGTTTTAATGTCTATGTACAAATATGTCTTCAAAATTTTTCAATCAGGATTTACATAATAAGGTCAAAGTATCTTTTGAAACAAGGTTTGAAATGAAGTACTGATACATATTTATGTGCATAGGTGTATATTTTTTAAAAGAAATAGGAAGAAAGAAATCTTAATCAGTTACCTCCTGAGAACTAGAAAGACACCCAGACAACCAAACGAACCAAATTAGCCAACGTGCTTTTGTTCAGTTTTGTTGTATTTTTGACAGTGGGTTCTGACTGGATTTTTGTTTGGTTTGATTTGGTTTGGTCAGAGAAAAATCAGCACGAACACTACAGTAGGTGGATGAACTGAAAACGATGGCATTAAGACCAATTTGAAACTACCATAAACACATACATATAAGAAAAGCCTAGAAGACAGTATTAAAGCCAAATAAACTGGTACTTTCAAAAGAATTAAGAGGAAAGAAAATACTTTTTCCACATGCTCAAAAGAAGGCAAAGCAAAACTATACGGTAGGGGACGTGGAGAAAAAATGCAAAATGGTTATCAAAAAATGGAAAATTAATTGTTACCATCTATAACTGGAGTGATTTTTTTAAAAGATTAAAAGGCAAAATAGTTCCTTCTTTTTGTTTGTTTGGAAAGAGAAACAGGGATTTAAGAGCCTGTCCCAGACATACTTAAGAACATCAAACAAAACATCCATGAAGAAAACATGGAAATCCTATTGCTTGGGACATTTAAAACCAGACAAGACTCAGGTACGTAGGATTTACATGCAAAACAGTCTATAATAAAAAAAGAGATCCCAAATACTTGATCACTATGTTTCTAACTAGTGAGTTTTTTTTTTAGGTTTTTGCAAATATTAAAAATAATTCTCACTGTTTACAATGTCAAAGAAAAAGGAAAGCATTTTTTCAATAAATCTTTCCACTTCGAGGCTCCAACTAAAGAATTTTGGGAAGCCAAATGTTGACATTTTGGAAATGAATTTGTCAACGGAAATATTTTTCTTAAAAAAAAGGTGAATAAAAGCTGAAATCAAATTCTATAGGCCATTAATTACCCCTTCAAAAAAATCCAGAAAACTTCTCATTTTTTTTCATTTTTCTCAGTACAACTTTGTGATCCCCCTAATCCATCACCAACTTGGTCCCTGCCCTGCCGGCGTGGCCTTTTTCCTCCCTCGCTTCTCTCGTCCTCTGAATGAGGATGTTTTCCTGATATTTTCCAACACAATTTCCTTCAGAGCATCTGACAGCAGGAAGATGGCTGTTTCAGTAGCAGGAATAAAAAGAGAGAAGAGAACCAAGGAGAAGAATGACACAGACAAACAATTCAGCAACTGACAAGCAGATGCTGCGCCCAAAAGTTCAGGAGCCAAAAAGTTCAGAGACGCCGTGACCGAAGGCCTCACGAAGGGACGCCTACCACAGAAGGTCTGCGTTTCTTAGGGGCACCGGGTTTTCTGTCAACCCCTTGCAGAACAATTTTTGAGAAGGTGAGGCATTTTGCCAGGCTGAATGTGGTGGCTGAATAAAGGGGAAAGAATTCGGGGCCCAGTAGCAAATACCAGAGGTTGGCAGAGAGCAAGTGGTGAGTCAAAGAGTGACATCAGACTATGTTAGGGGCAGAGGCGAAGCCTAATAATGAGCTGCCCTTTGGGTTTCAAAATGCCAAGTGGTTGAGCCCTGGGTCTGCAGAGGACTATGGTCAGGATCATATAATTGATCTCTTAAACGAGACAGAAAAGGCGAGGAGGCTATTATAATTATACTGGGGCAACCCATATATGTGAGCTAGGACTGCCCTAGGCACACCGGGATGTTGCCAACTATTGTTACAAATCCCTCCAAGTCTAGGAAGTGAAGCATAGGTGTCCTCAGAGTCTACTCCAGACAAGGCTGGGCCCCCAGATGAGCTTCTTCTCCCGCAGTGGAAGAGCCTCGACAGTGGCAAGGAGTGGGGCATGAGAAAGTTCCATTGCGAAATGAGTGTGGGAAAGAGACGGAACACACCCTTCCCCGC
This sequence comes from Avahi laniger, assembly GCA_963575035.1. Lineage (NCBI taxonomy): Eukaryota > Metazoa > Chordata > Mammalia > Primates > Indriidae > Avahi > Avahi laniger. The sequence continues at coordinate 9,240 of CAUYSK010129028.1, forward strand.
TCTTGGAGATTCACAATATGTATCAGTGGATTAAAGATGCTGAGGAGGCCTGCGGCACATTAAACTACTTAGCACTGTGCAAGCCAGGGTTTCCCCAAAGGGGTTTGACCACCATAAGCTCTTCTTTATGCTGAATATCTAGAACATTCCAGCAAACTGCTCTAAACCTTTGCAGGCAAAGTCCGGATGTAAGGGTGGGGATTGCAGGCTTTCGTCTCTGGAAGGTGGAAGCCTGCAGAGCATGCAGGAGCTTCCAGCACTCCGACAACGACACTAGCAGATGTTCAGCTGGATGAGGTAATGCAGGAACCTACCAAGGCACAGCCAAAAAGCCTGCAGAAACACGTCTGGAGCCATCCCACGCCGCGAGCAGGAAGCCTCTGAGCTCACGTTAACACGGGCAGGCCTCCCCTGAGCCGCCCCCCCCTGCCCCCCGCACTGATCCATGTCCTCACACGAGGATGGCAAGAGGCCCGCACGGATAGGTAGGAAGACAGGGGAGCCTGACCCAGACTCAGCTGAGACACCTCTGAGAGAAGCTCCCTTCCTTGTGAGCAGTTCCCCGCAATGGGCTGACGCTTTGTCTCACACATCCTGCCACTTCTCTGACACTCGTGCCCTGGGGGGACGCCGTGTGGCAGGCAGTGGGGACGTGCACTCCTGGAGGCACAGGCAGCTCACAGACACTGACGGTTCTCACGGGAATCATCACAGCATCCTCCGAGGGCATGTCCTCGTGACTGATGTCTTGCTACCTCCATTTCGCAGCCTGGGGGTTTTTCTAAAACACATGCTCAGGCAGGTCTTTCAGAGCACCTCCTGGGGATGATTAATCCATCTGTGGGCAGAAAAGCCCCGCAGAAAGGTCGTGATGAGGGGAGGGGTTGTAGAGATCAGTGATTCCCATCAGCACGGTCCAGACTTCTTCACATGACGCCTCAGGCCCGGATGAGCGCCTAAGGTGACTTGCCATCTTTCCTCCTCCCTCCACCTCTACCCCCGACTCCACCCACTCCAAACTCTGCTCTTTGCTCTCTAAACACACCGCTGTTCTCATAATCCCTTGCTTTTCCCCAACTGTTCCTTCGCCCATAATATCCTTGTCTCCCTAGCAAAGTCTTACTCGTGTGCTTTAAGATTCATCTGAGATTTCACCATTTTAACTGAGAAGACCTAACCACCACCCCTGCCCCATCTCTACCTGAGCCGAATCCAAGCCTTCCTCGGAGGTGGGCCCATGTCACCCTCCCTGAGTAGACTCCGCACGCCCGGGTGCAGGGAGCTGTCAGGCCTATTTGTGTCCCTGGTGCCTGCCTCCACGCCTGTCAGGCAGCCAATGCCCAGTTAGCGTGCTGCCACGGAAGATAAACAGAGCCCTGCAGAATCGCATTCACGATTCAAACAGTCTTCCTGGGGCTTTAGCATTTTAAGTTTGAAAATAAGAGCAACTAGAAAAATTTCTTCATGTTGGAGTCTGAAGAGAATGATGAAAATGATGAAAATGTGGAAATGGGCCGGGGCTCCACAGCCAAGGCGAAGCAAACCGATGTTGCTGGAGTTCACCCTGTCAACTCATTTCCCAAGAGAACTTGGGAAATTAAGAGAACAAACCCACTTCAAAGGGACCAAACTCCCACCCCCGTCGGGATGGACAGGACCATCAGCTCAAGAGTAGGGATTCCTGAGAGAAGGAAATCTGGAGAATGGGGAAGAGGCAGGGCTGAAGTGAGAAAAAGGAAAACGAGGAGAATGCCAGCATCCGAGAGCGGAAGAGAGGAGCAAAGACTTGGCAATGAAAACTCAGAGCTGCCAGGGACCCCGGAGCTCCTTTCAGAGGAGAAGGACCCGTCCAAGGAAGTACGCACGGCCCAGGGAGCTTGAGCACAGCGGTAGGAGGCAGGGCGGCAGCTCATCCTCAGGATGTAAAGCTGAATAAGCAAGCTTGCATTCTTGCAGTTCCCTGGTTAATTTCCAGCCATAAAAATATGGCCCAAGATTTATAAAAATATCCCTAAAACATTCCTCTGCTTCTCAAGGCAGAGGGTAATTGTTATGAACAAATCCACACAAACTCTTGTGCCAAGAGCAACAAATGGAGAATAAGGAAGGAACAGGAAACATGGAAAAGAGGGCTAGTCTGAAACCAGAATGACAGATGTGGGCCATCCTCCCCTCCCAGCAAAACCAGGGGGAAGTGGAACTTTACAGCACCGCAGAGCCAGCTGCTGCGGAGAGAGACACAGCACGGCCGTCCTACAGGAGATTTCATCATGGAAGAAGCTCGGGGCGCGCTGCTGAGTGAACATCAGGTAGCAATGGGTCACAGCTCTGCAAAACCACCCCTTGAGATCGCAGGGTCCTAGGACTCGGAGGGAGACCATCTGGGCCAGCCCCCATCTGCCCCTGAACACCCTCCGCACCGGCTCCTTCCTCTGCCCCACCATTTTCAGGTATCTTGACTTCTAGAAAGCTCTTTCCTATGTTGAGCCAAACTCGTCCCTGAAGAGTAGGAGAGCAGGAATAGTTGGCTACCCTTCCGCATGACAGGCCCTTGGGTACGTGAAGACGAGTCTGGTGTTCCAAACTAAACATCCCTAGTCCCTTGACTTCCTGTGACATCAGTTCCAGTCTGTCATTCTCCTGGCCAACGTCCCAGGCACATGCTCAGGTTGGAACGCAGTGCGGGACTTCTGGGGGCCAAGCCACACCCCTGTCCTCAACTGCAGCCACCAGTAGGCTGTTCTGGTGCCAGAGCAGCCATGTATCGATGCACAAAGAACAAGAGTGCCAGGCCCTTGTCAAAATTTTCAGACATGGATAGCAACTCCTGATACTACCTCTTATCCCTCCAAAGAATCAGCTGATAAGTTTGTCCTGTTTCGGACAGAAACCCATGGTGCGGGTATTGGAGCACTATTGCTGTCCCTGGGCCAGTGTCACCCTCTGTCCCTCTTCCCCACTTCGTTCCTTACTTTGCTGACATGTAACCTTGTCGGGCCCCTCCCCATCTTCGGTTCTCTGTGAGTACAGTGTTCACGCTCCCAAGGAAATCTTCACTCAGAGGGTGCCTCTCATACACCCCCAAAGTCGAAGAGCTCAGGAAGAGTGCGACAGAAGACAGAGAGGCCCTGAGTAAGGAAAGCTGTATTTCCCATGTAATCAATGAGATGCCAATCTGGCGCGGTTGGAGATGGAGGGAGGCTCTCACCGTGGGCAGGTGTGGCCAAATCCCACAGCCCCCTACACCTGCTTCCCAAGCTCCGCCTTCCTCTTGGAGATCCCTGCCGGCACCGCAGGTCAGCAATCCAGTCATCTCTATAAGAGAATCAAAGCCCAGCCCTTCAAGGCTAGCTGTGGACAGAGTCTCCACACAGCGGAGCAGCTGGGAGGCACCAGAGCTACAAGACTCAGCAGCGTGAGAAATGGCTTCTCGCTTCTGTGTAGCCGCTTGCAGTTTACTGGTCATTGTTACACTCATCATCTCATTGGGTTCTCCGCATACTCCAGTGACACAGATGGGACTGGAGTTATTTTAATTTTCCAGATGAGGAAACTGAGGCCTAGAGGAAAAAAAGTGAATGCACTAAATTTATACAACAAATCAAAGAAAGGGCTGATTCTAGAACCAAAGTGTCCGATCTCTTTCTGATGGTCAGGCGCTGACACACTAGCAGTCCTAAAATGTCTCCACTCTAAACACTTTATGCAAACAGCAACAGCCCAGCCAAGCGTCCCGAAAGTTGAGACTTTCCGGTGACCTCACAGGGTGCCAAGCGAGCAGCCTCCCTCCTGCAGCTCCAGCCCTGAACCTATAATGGCGCAGTGACATCCTTCTAGATAAAGAAACATCTGTGTGGGGGCCCAGAGGAACAGGCAGCCACACCCTGGGGCACTTCAAGCCCCGCTGACTCAGGAGGAGCATTCCCACGGGCGACCACAGTCTGCTCCGGGCTGTTGCCCTGGGAGAGGAGAGAATCAGCGAGCCAAGAGCTGCCTGCCCTGCCCAGCCTCTCAGGGGCAGCAGCTCAGGCCGGTGCTGGCAGGCACTCACCACTTGGGTGTGGCTTGGCTGGGCGCCCAGCCCTGCAGCCGGTCCAGGTCTCAATTCCTGGTAACACCCTCATGCTTCGCCCTCTTGCATATAGCAGAAGAGTCATCAATCTGGCTGCAGCCCAACCTCAGCAGCTGATTGGAACAGGGAACGGCAGAAATCTTTACCAGACCAACCCTTGTTCCATGAGGTTATTCAAACATGAGTTTTAAAGCTATTATTTCAAAGGATTGAACATCAGGCTCATAAAATGGATCTCTTTTCTAAACAAACACATTTTCTCACCCACAACAGGAAAGCATTTAGGGCTTTTCTAACTAACAACTTGAGAAGACATTCCTGTATCATTATTCAGCAAGCATTTACCAGGTGTTTCATCTGTGGAGTCACACAATCATCTAACAAGGGGCTTGCCATGGGCAAGGCACTGTGCAAAGTGGGATATAAAGATACCAGAGAGAGGACTCAGCTTCCTCAGTTCAAATCCCTATTTAATAGCTGTGTGACCTTGGGCACATTACTCAACTTCTCTGCGCCTCAGTTTTCTTATCTGCAAAATGGGGATCCTAGCACCTGGCTCATAGAGTTATGAGAATTAGATAAGATGGTCACATCTAAAGCACTTAAAACAGTGCTCTGAATGCGGTAAGCCCTTGATAAATGTTACCATTATTACGGGCATATTTTTCTTAGTCCTTTCAATAACCTAATGAGATGGGAGCCATTAGTAGCCCCATTTCACCGATGAGAAAATCAGTTCAGAGGCATTAAGCAAGTTTCTCAAAATCATAGTGCTAGTAAGAGACAAACTCAAGACCCTGAACAGGTTTGAGTGAACCCAAGCTTCCTGCTCTCATTCACTGTGCTGAACAACACGAGTGCCTCCCAAGAACCCACTGTCTCATAGGACGGGAGGGAGTTAGTATTTGTCACATGCCTATTAAGTGCAAGACGCTTGTTGGGGCTTTACATGTATTGATGTAAGTAAACAAATAACCGTTCAAATCAATGTGTGAGTGGGGCCTCACCAAGTGCCACTGGAAGCCGGAGGAAGGCAAGTGCCACATTACCCGTCTCTCCAGGCCCCGCCAGCTTCGCTTTCCCCCTTGGAGCCCCCTGCTCCCTGGTTATCCCCGGAGATGGGAAGATAAAACAGCCCCCTGGCGCCTGCGGAAGTGGGCTTAGGCAGGCAGCCAAAGCATGTTTTCTTTACGCTGTTCTGATTTCACCAAATATCAAAATGATAAGAATAAGCCACAGACAAATGAGAGTTGATTCAGGTTTCCCGCGACCCCAGCCAGCCAGATTTTTAACAACTTGGTTTCAGCTGGGCCCTGGTTCCCTCCTCGATAACTAGTATGGACTTAAAAACAAAACAAAGTTTTCTTACCTATTTCAGTGGGGCAACTCAGTGGAGCAAAATAAACTGTCACTCTAGGCAATTAACACGAATACTATTACTCAGGCTACGAAGTATTCAGAAGAGACAAGAGATTTAAGGGAATGGTGGCCCTTCATTTTCACTAAAACCTATAAATGTTGAATGACTATATTTAACATGAAGACTGAAGAACTAAGTTCAAATGCTTCTTTATAAAAGTTGGGGAAGCAGTAAAAAATAAAAAGTTTAAAATGTTCTCTTTTGTATAACATAAACCTGCACATTCACTGTTATTTAATTTTGTTTCATATCTTATATATGCATATGCATAGGTGCATACTTATTGAATGGGTTCAGAAATACATCAGAATATTAGTAGCAATTACTTCTGGAGCATGGGCCAATGGTAATTTTATTTTTTCTTTATACATGTCTGCATTTTACAAATTATAATATTAATATATAGTAAGCCTTTCCCCCCAAAAAGGAAAGAAACACATGCACATACACACATACATATATACACCACATAAGTTCAAATATGCATTTGGAAGCTTCCTGGTCCCTGAAACCCATCTGTCCACCCCCCGGAGCCCATGAAACATTGTTCAAGAAATTCTGTTTCAAGACTTTCCCCACCATACCCCCTAAGTTTTTTATTGTGAACAATTTCAAGCATAGAGAAAAGCTGAAAGAATAGAACAATGAACATCCATATACCTTCCACCTAGACATAGCAATTCTTAACATTTTTGCATTAATAGGTTTACCTATATGTATTTTTGTCAAAATATTTGAAAATGGAAGACATTATAACATCACCCATAGATACTTTATCATATGCTCCTTGAGAATAAGGATGCTCTTCTTCCTAACAACAAGCAAATCATACCCAAGAATATTAACATAATTTCATAATATCTATTATTAAGAAACTTTTTAATATAATAAACAATCATGAAGAAGGTCAAGTCCCAGGCCTTCGGGCAAAGGAGGCCTTAATGGGACAGTTACCTGACCCCTAGGTGTCCCCCACAGGGTACTCACACTCTAACCTGGGATGGGGGGGCAGGTTACCGCCACCTGACTCTGCAAGGCAGACACAAATGTCCCTCTGTTCCATTCTCTGCTGCAGAGAAAGCCAATGACCCATTTCACAGCATCCAGCTCCTCACCTCCCAGCAATATATCCATCAGAAATCTCAACCAATTTATGGACTTCAGCTGTCCCTCATTTCCCCTCCAACTCCTCCAAACCTCAAGACAACCAACAGCATTGGCTGAACTCAGCCAGACCCAATAGATCTGGCTGGGCCAGTATTAATCTTCTCTATTCAGATTAGACTTGTGGTTTCAGCCTGATGTCTTTCTATAGTGATTTCTAGATGCCAGGGAATTACAGAGTTCAAAGATTAAAAGAAATACACCCCATCTCTGCCCCACTACAATCTCCATACCAACTCCCAATACAAATTCTTATAAGATCTCCTCGGCACCTGGAACATATTCTTTTGACACTGTCATTTAACTATTTGTTCCCCCTACTATAGTGTGCTCCTTGAGACCGACAGCCCTGCCCTTTTTAACTTTGTGTCCCCTGCATAGTGGGTTGAATGGTGGCTTCTAACAAGATATGTCCAAGTTCTAATCCCCAGTACCTGTGAATATAAACTGATTTAGAAAAAGGATCTTCGCAGATGTAATTAAGTTAATGATCTCCAGGTAAGATCAGCCTGCATTATCCAAGTGAGCCCTAAATCCAATAACAAGTATCCATATAAGAGACCCACAGAAGAGAGACATCAGCAGGGAGGAAAACGTGAAGACTCTAGAGGCAGAGACGAGAGTGATTCAGTCATAAGCGAAGGAATGCCCAGAGACATCAGAAGCTGGAAGAGACCAAGAATGAGTCTCCTCTAGAACTTTCTAGGCAGTGTGGCCCTGCCAACACCTTGATTTCAGATTTCTGGTCTCCAAAACTGTGAGGGAGTAAATTTCTGCTGTTGTTTGCCATTAAGTTTATAGTAATATGTTGTAACAGCCCTAGAAAACGAATATACCCTATTCACAGAGTCCCTGACACATAGTCAGAGCAAAGCATATTTGTTGAATGGATGAACTGAAAAAGTTGAGGTGTGGCATTATACCTTTTTCATATCCCATAGACAGGGAAGCATCTCCCAAGGCCACTGGACTCTGGCTAACAAATATGTAAGCACCATTACTCGGGTGTCAACTGAACAATCTGTTCCTTTTAATGAAGTGTTTTAACTTCACTCTATATTCATTGTTCTGCCCTCCTTGATTTTACTGTAAGTGACTGAGTTGACTTTTGATGTATTGCCAGCACACAATAAATTATGAGCCTCTTTCTTTAAGGTTGGAAAGGGGAGGAACTCTACTTCCCTGTTCAGTTATTTCAGGCAAGGGTGGGAGCAGGTTTTCTATGCCAGCAGCATCCTGATTATGATTCAGGATGTGTGGCCAAAGGCAAACAGTTCCTCTTCAAATTCAATCAAATAGGAAGGAGCAAAGGCCCAAACAAGAAAAGCCTGGGTCTCTTTGTGTGCACAGCCAAGGGGTCCTGGGAAGCTCGTGAGGGATGACGCCCTATCTCAGGCGTAAGCAAGGCTGAGCTTAAAGCGGGACTGAAAAAACATCTGCACCCATTCGACACAGGCTTCCAGCCCTAGCCTTACAGAGCCACGTTCTGGACAATACCAAATCCACCACGGGGGACGCTATTTGCAGGCTAAAAGGGGAGAAGTTAATCAGAATTAAAACATCTATTTTTCATCTTCATCTCTTCTCCCTAAAACAAATTCCATGTCACTGATTGTGGCTACAAGGGGCCCAGATGATGACTTCTGTGGGCATTCTGTTTCACTGAACCTCAGAACAGTGATTGTTCACTCAATAAGTCATGACACATTAATGGATTGAGAAATCAACTTAGTGAGAAGTATCAGCAATTTTGCTTAAATGAAACAGAGGAAGATAGAAAATATCTGAGTACATCTTGCATGGTAAGGGTAAGTATTGTACCATGACATTTTGCTTCAGTCTTATACAGATGCTCCTCAGCTTACAATGGGGTTCTGTCTTGGATGAACCCAACATAAATTGAAAATATTAACTATGTTTTTGATTAAAGATATTTTCAACTTATGGTGGGCTTATGCCCAGTGTACTGAATGTGTATCACTTTCACACCATCATAAAGTCCAAAAATCTCATCGAGCAATTGTCTGGGACTGTCAGTATATGCATGTGGGTCACTGGCGTCTGATAGAAAAGGCACTTCTCACTGTGAGTCAAGACCCAAAAAAGTAAGAAGGCCACTGTCTTAAAGAATCTATTCCATCAAACCAGAAGGCACTCTATCCCTCCACCCAGGCCCAGTTCTTGAGAGCGCCATTCGAAGTTACAATGGGGCACTCAATTAACAGGAACAATTCACCACACTCTTGGGCATGTCTTCCTCCTCTTCAAGCCCTGCCATGCCTAACTCTTGGGATCTTATTTCCACACTTTGATAGAGCCTTCCACAGGTCACTTTCATCTTCCTAGAGCTCACGGTTCCTCCTCTGTTGTCCTTGACATTCCATAGCCTTTCACAACTACTCTGAATCCGACTACCACACGTGAAATTGCTAAAGTCTTTGAAGAGGGAAAGGGACCATCTTAATTCCCTTCACCAACCATCTTCTTTGTATTTTCTATTCCAATGTGTCCAATTACGCCTTTGCCATTTTGCTAGGAAAATGGTCACTCTGGCCTCTCATCCACCAATTTGCTCATTCTCAGAGAACTATGGTCCAGGACTCTGGCAAATGTTCCATCACTGTGTCCTGTTCCCTATGGGGCCTACCTCGTAGATCTGCTGTGGGCTTTCTGATCACACATAGTTAAAGACTGTAACTGAGCTTTCTGATTGAACACAATTAAGGACTACAACTAGGCTAGCTGAGCAGTGCGAATTGGAACTTGCAGTTTGGCATCGGCAGAAGGATCCAAGTTTTGGTGCTGTTGCTTTACTGGCTGTAGACCTGGAGCAAATCGCTTCACTTCTCTAAACTTCATTTGAAAAATCAAGACAATGCTACTACCCACCTCAAGGTATTTGTTGGAGTCTATTTTTTTAAAAGATTGATTGAAGTTTCTGTGATGAATCCTTCTTGTGCATCTTATGAATCGACTTCCAAAAAAAAAAGCATTCTTTTAATGCTTTCAGAAATGTGGATTTTCTGGGGAAAATGAACAAAGCAGAAGCTTACTGAAAAATATGTACAGTGTAATAGTCAAGTCATTTCTGATACCTTAGAATTATAAAAAGTAAAAAAAGAAAGAGAGAAAGAGAGAGAAAGGAGGAGGGAGGGAAGGAGGAAGGAAGGAAAACAGAAAGAAAATTCTACCTTTGGGCTGACCTATTGTCACTGTGCCGCAAAGGTCTTCTCATTTTTGCATCAACATCAGAACATGTGCGTCTTTCTGCCAGCAGCCTCGTCCGGTTTGGCTGGCCTGCAAATCTGTTTCAGCACAAAGGATCCACTTAATAAAAAGCAAGTATGCTGCAGAAAAAACTGCAGTCACACTTCCTTGTGCATTCTTTTATCCAATAAAGAAATGGCTCAATAACTCAGCATAACCAAGTTTGTATTTGAAGGAAGGAATTACTCTTTATGTCTGGTACTAATCTTTCTTCTAAGGTGGCCATGGAGGATATGGCATCAAAAAATATGCAGTTGTTTTAAAATGGTTTTTAAAACTTTTAATAGTGCATCTGTACCACACCAATAGAAAAAATACTAGCACTTCCATTTTTTAAATGGTGAAAAACATAAACAGATAATTCAGAGAAAAAGAAATAAAAGTTGCCAATAAATATCTAAAAATATTTCAGTTTACTAATGATCAAAGAAATATGTAAAAACAAAACTAAAACTCCACGTATTCTAATCAAATTTGTAATTACTGAAAAAGATAAATAATGCTAGGGACGACAAATCAGACATTCTTCTCCGCTAATGGAACTAGAAAGGTTAAACCTTTCTTTTTTTCTTTCTTTCTTTCTTTTTTTTTTTTTTTTTGATGCAGGGTCTGGCTATGTCACTCAGGCTAGTCTCGAACTCCTGAGCTTAAGGGATCCTCCGGCCTCAGCCTGCTGAGTAACTGGTACTTCAGATGTGTGCCACCATGCCCAGCTAGGATAAACCTTTCTGAGAGCAATTTGGTAATACCAATAATTTTAGAAGTTCCATATCCTTTGGATAGTAATTTAAATTCCACAAATACATCAAAAAATAATGATGACATATGTAGGCATGGTGACATGTAGACATACATACTCATAAAAATTCTCATTATAATAATTTTTGTAATAGTGGAAAAAATTGACAGCAACCTGAATGTCTAATAAGGAAATTGGTATATAAATGATGATTCCTCAGTATGATGGAATATTATATAGACATTCAAATTATGTTTTCAAAATTTGTAATGGCATGAGAAAATCGGGGGTATAAAACTTAGCATTCAGAGTGTTCCAAATTAGGTAAAGACATAGATAAAAGAAGGTTAAAGTGAAATATATTAAAATATTAACAGGAGTTATCTCTGAATAGTGGAATTATAAGTAAATTCATACTTGAATGTATCTTGGAACCTTTTAAACTGGGCATGCATAATTTTTATAATTATGTGCTCTACTCACTACCATGTTACACCAGATATACCAGAGCTCTAATAGGTGGTGGGGTGACTTATGGTTGAGCCTTTAGCTGTCAACTCCGCGTGCTGGATAGTGTGAAGGATACATATACACAGGTGATCCCAGACCTCAAGGAGTATAACACATACAGAGATGAACAACCCGAAACAAAATCCATCAAGGAAATATATGATGATGATCTGCACAAAGTCTTCCACATAGTAGACACTAAGTACTAAACTACTTGATTTTAGTAACAAATAGAATACGCAGCAAATGCCACAGGAATCTGATGGACAAGAATCTCATGGCCTAGAGGAGAGTAAAGAGCACAGTTCAGGGAAAGGCCCATGGGGGGCTGGTACTGGAATTGGAGCTTACAGGAGAGGCAGAGAGTGTGCAAGTGTGCAGGAGAGGGCCGGGGAGGGCCCACAGTAGATACAGGTGTTTCTCGTGGGCGTCCCAGAGATACTCACCATGGCCTCACTGGCCTGGCAGTTTCTATGTGCTCACTTCAAGCCATGTTAGAGTCTCCCTAAATGTTTTATCTTTTTGCTGGAGCAGCAAGAACAGAGACATAGACCGATGGAACAGAACTGAGAACCCAGATATAAAACCATCCTCACAGAACCATCTGATCTTTGACAAAGCAGACAAAAACATACCTTGGGAAAAAGAATCCTTATTCAATAAATGGTGTTGGGAAAATTGGAGAGTCACATGTAGAAGACTGAAACAGGATTCTGCAACTCTCACAAAAATCAACTCACCATGGATAACAGACTTAAACCTAAAGCATAAAACTATAAGAATTCTAGAAGAAAATGTTGGAAAAACTCTTACAGACATCAGCCTAGGGAAAGAATTTGTGAAGAAGACCCCAAAGGCAATCACAGCAACAACAAAATACATAAATGGGACCTGATCAAATTAAAAAGCTTCTGCACAGCCAAGGAAACTATCATGAGAGCAAACAGACAATCTACAGAATGGGAGAAAATATTTACATGCTACATATCCGATAAAGGGCTGATATCTAGAATCTATATAGAACTCAGGAAAATCAGCAAGAAAAAAATCAAACAACCCCATTAAAAAGTGGGCAAAGGACATGAACAGAAACTTTTCAAAAAAAGACAGACTAAGGGCCAATAAACTTAAAAAAAATGTTCAACATCTCAAATCATCAGGGAAATGCAAATCAAAACCACAATGAGATATCACTTATCCCCAGTGAGAACAGCCTGTATCAAAAAGTCCCCAAACAATAAATGTTGGTGAGGATGCAGAGAGATAGGAACACTCGACACTTCTGGTGGGACTGCAAACTAGTACAATCTCTGTGGAAAGCAATATGGAGATACCACAAAGAGCTACAAGAGGAACTACCATTTCATCCAGGAATCCCATTACTGGGCATTTACCTAAAGGGAAAAAAAGACATTCTATAATAAAGACATCTTCACTAGAATGTTTATACCAGCACAATTCACAATGGCAAAGATGTGGGAACAATCCAAGTGCCCATCAATACATGAGTGGATTAATAAAATGTGATATGTATATACCATGGAGCACTACTCAGCCACAAAAAACAATGGTGATCTAGCACATCTTGTATTATCCTGGATGGAGCTGGAGCCTATTCTACTAAGTGAAGTATCACAAGAATGGAAAAACAAGCAGCACATGTACTCACCATCAAATTGGTATTAACCGATCAACACTCATGTGCACATATGGTAGTAACATTCATCGGGTGCCAGGCAGGTGGGAGGGGGGAGGAGGGGATGGGCATATTCACACCTAATGAGTGCGGTGTACACTGTCTGGGGGATGGACATGCTTGAAGCTCTGACTCAGGTGGGACAAAGGCAATATATGTAACCTAAACATTTGTACGCCCATAATATTCTGAAATAAAAAATATATATAAAAAAATAAAAATAAATAAATTTTAAAAAAAGAAGAAAAGAAAAGAAACAAATGGAGATTGGGCCAGGCAGCAAGTAGCATTTACTGTACAAGGCAAGGATGATGGCCTCTGCATGTCCATCCCTTGGTCATGGTTCAACTCGAGTGCTGATTAGGGTGGATCCCAAGGAACCAGTCTTATGGAATCCCCCGACTGTACCACACTCTACTGTTTGGCCAGCACCTCCACATACGGTCTCGCACTTAATCTCCCAACACCCTGTGTAGTATTCTCAGTTTACAGTTAAGCAAATGGAGGCTGACTGAAGAGAAAGGATATTTTTAGATTCAGAATTAGCTAGTGATAAAACCAAAGCTTCAATTTAGTCTCGTGCTTTCCCCCCAGTGAAAGATTAAGTTGTGATACATTCCTGGAGAAGTATGCTCCTCAAAAAGCGTTGACTATCTCTTTCCCTTTGCATTAAAACACATGTGAACTCTTCCAATCCTGTCTACATCTCTTCTGTCTTGAAATCACTGTGTACATCGCTGTGTTTGGGAGTACCAGATCCTAACACAAATAAAATACAAAATGTGGTAGCTGAAGATTTTTCAAAAGGAATGATCAGAATCCACTCCATACATATGTGAATGTTCCCGGGTAGATTCCCCTTTGCTTCCATCAAATTCCCAAAGAAATCTGTGAACCACAGAAGACCAAGAGTTACTGAAAGATAATTGCAATAAAACTAGGATGGGTTTGTCTGGACACCAAAATCTTGTTTGAGCTTCCTGGTCACTAGGGAAAAGTCAACAAGGTATTAATGGATACATCAGTAAGGAATATGACAGTCAGTGTTCAGTGAGAATTTTCTTATAATCTGAAAGGGTTTTATAGGCAAAACATTGTAGATAATGATAAGGCAAGAACTTTCTATTAGAAAATAACTCTCACCACCAAAATTTAAACACACACACACACACACACACACACATCCTAAGACAGTAGAAGTCAAAATGGAATTGGCCCCTTATGCAGTCAACTTTGTACAATTACGAGGCCAAAAGTGGTCAAAAGGCAGGGTTTTGTTGTTTTGTTTTGTTTTTTTAGTAAAAGGGCTTAATATTTTTAGTGAAATTTAGAAATCTATAGTAGTATAAATTTATAATAATTTGTAAGACTGTCTGTCTTGGTCCATTTTCTATAGCTATAACGGATTATCTTAGGCTGGGTAATTTACAATGAAAAGAAATTCATTTCCTACAGTTCTGGAGGCTGCGAAGTCCAAGTGCATGGTGCTGGCCTCTGGTGAGGGCCTTCTTGTGCGTCATAACATGGTAGAGGGTATCACATGGTGAGAGAGCAACAGTGTGTATATCAGTTCAGGTCTCTCTTTCTCTTCTTCAAAAACCACCAGTCCCATTGTGGGGCCCCACCCTGATGATCTGATCTAATCCTAATTACCTCCCAAGGCCCCACTTTCAATCAACATATGAATTTGGGAATTAAATTTCCAACACATAAAGTTTATCAAACCATAGCATTGTCTAAGAAATCTAAACTACTCATTTCAAAATGGAAAACTTGAAGCCAGGAGAAGAGACTTGCCCTAAATATATTTGAATAACTGTAGGTTTAGTGTCTACAGCAACATGCTAGAGGTGCTTACCAAATAATGTCAAAAAAGATTCTACATGAACCATTCCTTTTTAATAGAGATGAGGTTTTACTGTGTTGCCCAGGCTGGAGTGCAGTGGCTATTCACAAGCATGGTCACAGCACAGTACAACCTCGAACTGCTGGGCTCAGGTGATCCTCCTGTCTCAGCCTCCCGAGTAGCTGGGAGTACAGACATGTACCACCAGGCCCAGTATTTTTTTTTTTTTCTAATTTTTTGTAGAGACAGAGTTTCACCATGTTGCTCAGGCTGGTCTCAAACTCCTGGCCTCAAGTGATCCTCCCACCTCAGCCTCTCAAAGTGTTTCAATTACAGACATGTTCCACAACATTTGGCCTACTTACTATACCTTTCCTTAAAGATAATGTCATGGTGAGTGCCTGCCTCCTTCCCAGCATATTTTTTAAACTTCTGAATTAACAAGATCCTAATATATAAAGAGGTTTGTTAGAATTAGGTTTGGGACTTTGGGGGGAGTTTGGGGTTTGTTTTTGTTTTTTAATTCAGGGGTTCTCTTTTTCTCACTTTATTCAACCCTAGATAAAAAGAAGTTTTTTAAAAATTCCCCATAAGGCTACTTTCACAAAGCCAACTGAACCACAAAACCTCCCCCAAGGCCTAAATCTCTGCTCTGAGTTGGTTGCTTGAATTCCTGGAGTTAAGAGATCTCTTCATCTGCGCTCTTTGAAATAACTATAATTAACACTCAGGCAGAGCTTTAGGATACAATGGTATCATATACAACAGGAGTCAGCGAACTGAGTCCTGGGGGAGCTTGGTGGTTGCAACAGAGACTATATGTCCCACGAAGCCAAAAACATTGACTGGCTGGCCCCTTACATGACGTTTGCCATTCCCTGATATAAGCTATCACATTGGTCCTCATCACCACCTACCAAGAAGCAGCTTCTTACTTCAATAGTCACATAGACTTCAGGATGAGCAAGTATTTGAGATTCCCTCTGGATCATTACCTGCAAAGAATACCAACCTACTGGGTAGAGCAGGGAAAGGGGCAGGGAGTACAGCGATGAAAATTTAAAAATTGACCAAAAAAAAAAAATTAGCCAAATAGAGAAAAAACTCAGAGCACTCCTACTGCACAGGACACCCAGATGCCAGGACTGTTGCTCCTGATGCTTCTCCCTTTCCTCACATTCCGCCTGAACTTCCTTACGCATAGGCAGAGGTGGGCTGGAGCCAGCTTGCACGCACAGGAGAGGCAGCTGTGTGCATCTGTCCCAGCTTTGTGTTCAGCGACATCACATTGGTAGCTAGGTATCAGCCAGGATAGCAGTATTTACACCAAAAAATCAGCAAAGGCTGCAACTCGGAGCTTCTTCCCTCAGAGGGCTGTTGTTAAATATTTTCTAGTACACCACAACAAATATATACATACATAATTTCACATAAACAGCACCATGTCATACATCGCAGAGGATGCTGGGTGCACTAACCTGACCTACCGTATTTCCCTCTTCGGTTGCTGACTGTTGGCTACAGACAGCTCATGGCTGGGTCCCTTTCCAGAAACTGCCTTAAACTGAAGGTCTGCTTCCTCTCCTGGGGCAACCTCCACACAACTACCAGGCCATGCAACAACTAGTCAAGGTGGAGATGCAAAGCGGAAGGGCCAGACCCATCTCAGTGCAGAACAACTCCAGCCAAAAGTTTCTCTTGGGTTTACCTGAGGCTTCTGTTGCAATTGCATCCGAGAGAGAGGGGGAGAGACAGGGAGGAAGTGAGGGAGAAAAGTCCATTTACCCACAACCTCTCTCTTCTTCATCTCCTATCTTGAGTTATCTGTTCCAGTTCATTTTTTGTTGACTTAACGTTATTTCTAGAATATTTTTCTCAGATGGGATAGCTGGATGATACATTTTTTTTTTTTACCCTGACCAGCAAGAGGTATCTTGGCTGGCTCTAGTATTTTGTAGACATCATTCCCCTCTCTTCAAGTTCCCATTGTTGTAGGTGAGAAGTGTGACAACACCTCTTCCCTTTTCTTTTGTAATTAATGTTTTTCTCTTTGTATTAAAGGGTCCAAAATGTTCTCTTTATACCTGCTGTTCAAGAATTTAATCTGGATGGGTTTAGGTATGGGTTCAGGGACCCCATGAGTTCTTTTTAAACCTCAGACTCAAGTCTTTTTTGCTCAAGGGAATTATCGTCTGTCATTTGTTTAATTATTCTCTCTCCCCCATCTGTTCATTTTTCTCCTTCTCCTGTAACTCTTGTTAGGTCTCCTGAATCCAGCCTCCTGGTCTCTTCTTCTGTCCTCATGATTTCCATCTCTTTGTATTTTTGTTCTATATTTGGGATATACTTGTACTTGATCCTCTAGGGCTACTTTAATTTAGCCAATGCGTATTTCAGTTAAAGCTCCTGGAAGTTGTTTTTGCTTTTGTTTGGTTTTTTTGGTACTGTGTTGGAACGTGTTTTTGTTACTTCTGCTCAGGTTGTCTATTCCAGCGTTTTATTATTTCTTTGAGGGGCTTTTTGGTGGATTCTTCTCCCTCCCTCTGCCCACTGTTCATTAGGAAAATAACTGGGTGTAAAAGGCAGATTACAAAGTGCATACATATGTGTGTATATGTGTATATATCTCCCATAATCCATAGATATATTAAATACACCCAGAAAAAAGTTTGCATGGACAAATGCCAAATTGTTATCTGTAAATGATGAATTTAGTAAATATATAATATTGTCTTCCTTTTTCTTATCTAAATTGTCTAATATTTCTTGTTTATGAAAGATAAAAGAATCTGTTCAATTGTTGACTCAGCAAAACGCATTATAAAATGTTACTTGACTCACAAGTATTTTCAGAGGGTGTGAGGAGGGAGATGGCCAACAAGACTTGGCCTATCCGTGCAGCTCTGCAGACGAGAGCCCGTCTTGAGAACCCCATGCTCTCAGCGGGCTCACCAGGCTGCGAGTAACCTGTGGGGGCAAAGGAGGACCAGCGACAGAGCTTCTTTCCCAGAGTCACCTAGGACAGCCCCCACCCGGGATGAATTCCAGCCAAGATCAACCAGACCTGGTCCCCAGGTCTCCCCAGCCATCTAGAACAAGCCCAGGTGGACTGGACAGCCTCTCAGAGCAGAACCATTTCCAGTCAGTGCTGAATCCCCACCACAGGCACACTGCCTGGCATCTAGTAGCTGCTGAATAAACACTGGGGGAATGAATGAATGACTGCATGGCCTCCCAGCTCACTTGGTAAAATAGGACATATTAGTAGATGGCATTGCCTGCTCTGGGGCTGTCTTGAGACTTGCAATTCCATCTAAGTGAGGGATCGAAATTAGAGTTGTATAGCAAGACTTCAGCTCAACAAAAGGGTTCACACTCTGATTTGTTTAGGAAGATTTCCGCTCTCGTTGCTTCCTTTCAAGAGCTGAGTTCCCTGTTAATGGACATGACCTAAAAGAGACCGGCTATCTCCTGTCAGGGGTGGTATGGGAGGGTTGGCCATGAAGAGAGGCCAGATGTACTCCAAGCATTCTTCTACTTCAAATCCCATGGCAAATGCAATTCTGGGTTGGGAAATCTTATGCAAATTTGCTTCTTTATTCCAAAAATACTCTTCAACTCTGAAGTTATTCCTGTGCCCATTAGAACTCTCCTTTGAGGCAGCCAACTATGATTTAAGGGAAAGGTTGGAGGTGTCCTTGCAGCGAGGACAGTAACAGGCACCCCTCAAGAAAGCCTCCTTTGAGGCCGGGCGCGGTGGCTCACGCCTGTAATCCTAGCACTCTGGGAGGCCCAGGCGGGCGGATTGTTTGAGCTCAGGAGTTCGAGACCACCCTGATCAAGAGCGAGACCCCATCTCTACTAAAAATAGAAAGAAGTTATCTGGACAACTAAAAATATATAGAAAAAATTAGCCGGGCATGGTGGTGCATGCTGTAGTCCCAGCTACTTGGGAGGTTGAGGCAGGAGGATCGCTTGAGCCCAGGAGTTTGAGGTTGTTCTGAGATAGGATGACGCCATGGCACTCATTCTAGCCCAGGCAACAGAGCAAGACTCTGTGTCAAAAAAAAAAAAAAAAAGAAAGCCTCCTTTGGGCACCCTGGACTGGCCTGGGGTTAGTGAAGGCGAGTCTTACAGAACCATGTCCCTGTATCCATTCCACAGGTATCTGAAGGAACCAATTCCTAGGAAGACATGCTGTAGAACGGGTGATATTTGAAGTATTAACAACAGATACTGCAAGGGCACCAGCCACTCAGAAAGACAACACCAGAGACATGACATAGAGCACGAACTGCCCTCAGCATTTGGTTGTTGCATTGTGGGGAGGTCCCGGGGTGGGGGATGGGCAGCTGGGGCAGCAGGACAGAGTTTGGGAAGCTAAGAGCAGTGGCTATCTAACAACTGGTCCAGAAGCCTTTCAGTAGTTTAAGAACCAGAGTGGCCACACCAGTGCACACCAGCTAGATATCAGCCTTGCTCTAAAACCACTTCTGGGTAGGGCTGACCCCTCTGGCAGAGGCTGCAACCCTGTTCCTGCAAGCCACATTTTATGGAGTTCTTTTATTAGTCTCTCATGTAACCCATAGCCACATCATAAAATTAAACACCCCATTCTGTACATCAAGTCCACTGACTTCTTGAGCCCTGATTAACACTGGGCTTTCCCTCTGGGGGTTATATTACAGTAACATTATAACTGACAGAAAAGGAATCTTTGCTGGGAGCAGTCAAATCCTTCAGACTGACTCGGCTTGTGCTGGTGTTGCAGTGTGGATGGCGTGTCCCCCTTCCTCTGAAGCCCCTTTGCTAGCGTCCTCTCAACTTCTCTCTGCATCTTTCCTTCCTACCCCTCCTCATCTTCTCCAGGACTCCCTTCCCCTTCCCAAGCTTCTTCCATCTCCTGAGATGACCTAGAGCCATAAGTGCTCAAATGCTTGCCTGGAGTCACTGGTCAGGGCAGCCCCAACTCACCCCTGAGAATATATTTAGCCCGTTGGTGACAGCCCAGATGGAAAGGTTATCTTTAGCCTGGCACAGGTTGGGAGTCAGTCCAGGCCACAATGTGAACAGCAGAGGCAGGAGGGAAAAGAAGGGAAACTAATACTCCAGTCTGCAACAGCTGAGCGCAAGTATACTCAGGTGGCGGAGAACTCAAAGTCGTGGTGTGCTTCCTGAAACATGAGGCTCTTCCGGGAACACCCTGGAATAATGGTCTGTTTCATTCTATCCCATGAACTAAGAATAATTTTAATAGCAGAAAATATGGCTACGTTATGGGCAGGCAGTATAAAACCACAAGCACACATGTGCTTTTTAAAAAAAGCCACAAACTCAGCATGATTGGTGGTTTTCAAGCTTTCCTGTTCATATCTGTTTACTACTTCTTCATTAGTTTTGTTGCCTGCAGGTGCTAAAGGTTTAAGACTAAAGAAAAATGTATGGAAAAAATTTACATGGAAAAATTACATTACACGAATTAGGGGAAAGACCACTGCTATTTGATTTTCAAGGTGGAACACCTCAGTCCACTGCAGGAATACCAAGGGCTGAGCTTGCAAAGCTCTAGGACCTATTTCTGTGCTATTCAAGAAAGACTTTTCCTTCGGGAGAACAACATGACTTTCCTTGTCAGCAGCATTCCCCCTTTCAGCCACTGAAATCTTCCCTGCTGCAGTTCATACCCACAGCCTCTTCTTTGGCCTTCCTTACAGAGCAACAGATTAGAACCCTTTGTCCAACACCTGAACACATGCTAGTTCTTATTAAGGGGAACTAGGTCCCAGTTTGAACCTGAGGCCAAGAGCCTCCTGCAAGGGAACTCACTCTGCAGAAAAGGAGACCCGACAGGCCGGTGGGGGCCCAGTGAGACGGTCTTCTTCGTTATGGGAGAAAGGCAGTGAACTCTGAGCATCCCTCAGCCAAACATGCTTTGCACTCAGATGTGAGTCCTGCAAAGAGCAGCGGAGCCAAAAGGGAAAACTGAAAAGGCCATTTTGTCAAGGTCTTGCGGGAAATCAGAGCGCAGATAGTCGAGTCTTGGGTGCAGGAAGGTCACATAGAGGGAAGAAGGGCGAAAGCTTTCTTTTTTTCCAGATTCCCCAGAGCTCTCACTCCAGAGTGGACGGGTGGGGCGTGAACAGCAGAAACAGGCCCCGGAGGGCTGGGAATCCTTTGTTATAGGCAGGCCTTAGGGTATAGTGTGACTAAGAAGGGCATCCATAGTCAGGTGGCAGGATCAAGGGGAACACAAGTCACTTTACCACCTGCTTCAATAAGTGAGTCACCTCTTACCCTCTTCCTCCCTATCCCGAATGATGCCAGTTCCCTCAACGGGTCTATGAGAGCATCCTTTATTTCATCATTATATGAGCGCATCCGGGTCCTCATTGTTCAAATAAAAGTTACCTTGCCTCTGCAACTCTTCCTCCTACTAGTGTTTGACAGAATAACCAATAAATAAGACATTAATAAATACTTCAATAAGAATCCACCTAATAAATCATTTGCTGATCTGTATCAGTTAGACTCCTTATATCCTGACAATATACTCATACTTGCTAAAATGGTCTAACATTTCCTATCCCATTTGTGGACAATCATGCCTCTGTCAGTCATTTTTCCACTATGCTTGGGCCAGACTAGCCTTTTTCCAGGTAGTATTTGAGATATCCAGATTTTCTTACTCTACACTTTATTATTATTATTACTACTGAATGTCATTGAGAATGTGCTAGAGTAGTTCTCTGGTCCTCAACATCTATGGGCCTTTAAACTCTTTCCAGAGGACCAAAACCCACAACAATGTCACCATCATCTGCAAATGCATTAAGTTCACAACATCATTAAGTCATCATTAAAAAATACAAAAATATTGTACATGCATATATGTAGCATCTCTAGGAAAAGCAACTCTTAACTGTGGCTTCTCCTGCAGAGGGAGATGATCAGTTAAGAAGTCTATGATTGGAGGCAGAATTTTCATTGTGCACCCTTTTGAATCATTTTAATTTTTAAATCATGCATACATGTTTACTTTTTCAATTAAATTTTTTAGAAGTTCTAAACAAACAAAAATACAACAAAGAATAAGACACAGCCCTGGCCTCCTGGGCAGTGGCCCTGACAGGTGCCTACAGTTGACACCATACCATGTGGTTTCAAATGTCCGCCATGCCATTGGCCCTATGGAATGCCTCACTGAATTCAAGATGGATTACGCAATGCTGCGCCTGGCTCCTGGCCCTCACAGCTCTCTTCGCCATAACTGGGGCAATGTGACTTCCGTTTGTTGACCTGACTCTAGGCCCAGGCCCCAGGACTAATCCTGCTCCTAGTCTGGAGGGAGTTTAAGGGCCAGCAGCTTCGGTTACTCTGCCACAGCCTGCCTGGTTACTTGAGAGTGTTCTGGTCTTTGCGTTCTCTTGGCAGAGTGGTCCAGACCTTCTCTGGTGGGGGCGTACATCTCTATTTTTAGCATGCTTGATTATGAAATTCGCCAAGGGGTAAATGAGACAGGAGACGCCTGTGAGAGCGGCAGCTTTCCCACTCTCCCCCTTTAGTCACCAAATTCAGTTACTAAGAACCTCCTGTGTGTAGGATATTAAACCAGGCCTTGGGCAGAAGCAGGTAGGAAGCAAAGGAGTGTACCAGTGCCCTCCGGGAGCTCATGGTCTAGTAATTAAGACCAGCGAGCCCAAACCAAGAGCTTTAATGCAAATAGGCAGGGATGAGGGAGAAGAGAAGGAAGGATTGCTTTCAATCACTGGCAGCGAGATTAGGAGCAGTCCAGGAAAGCTCTGAGGAGGGGGTGACATTGCTGTCAAGACTTATGAGTTGGTGGGACTTCAGTAGCTGCAGATAGAGCCTTCCAGATCAAGGAAGAGGATTGTGAAGGGAATTCCATTTCACAAGATACAAAGGCCCTGCACCTCTGCCCTTCCCTTCCTTGGCGAAATGGAAAGTAAAAGGAACTGGGCCTTGAAAACCCAGGACCCCATAAGAAAATCTTTTTCTGCTTGAAACAGCCTTCATCTCCACTATGTCTGTCTGGTAAATTCCTATTCTTTGAGCCCTGTCCCTAAGGACATCTCCTCCAGGAAGTCCACCCTGACTTTTCCAGGCAGAATTAGCTGTCCTGTCCCCTGCACTCCCACCACCCTCTGTTCTGCAAAGTCAGGGAAATCTAAACATTAGGTGAAGAGACTCTGCCACCATTCTGCCTTTCCGAGTCCTCTTAGGCCAGTCACTTACCCTCTCTGGACCTCAGTTTTACCATCTATAAAACGACAAAATAACGGCACCTCCCTCCTAAAGTCACCATGAGGATTAAACAAGTTAATGCCCTTTAAGCTAGCGCCTGCTTCAATGTCTGCTCTTGTTACAACCCTGGGCTGCTCTTTACAGGCCCTTCGGTGGCCTGTTCTTGTGACGGTGAGCACCTTGGGGTCAGGTCCACATTCCTCTCTCAATCTCTCTCTGCAGTGCTTAGAAGCGTCCACCATGCAGGTGTTCAATTTCTGTCTTCTGAGGGGATGAACAAAACATGAAAAGGGTAAAAATGAGTCAAGCCCAAATGCAAAGGCAAAGTCAATGCAGCCAAGTGATGGGAAAGGAACAAGGAATGCAGAAAAGGAAATGTAGGAGATGAGACTGTGCCACACCTTCGGGGGAGAAAAATTCCTATAAAATTTCTGCTCATCCCGTAACACGGGGACTGCCCATTTTTATTTGCATGACATTTTTCTCTGGCTCTCCCGCTTCCCGGGCTGTGGCGCGCCCTCCCCCGCCGCCCCCTCCCCGCGGGAAGGCCCGGCGCGGCGCAGCCCTGCCCCGGCCTCCCACGCGGGCCGCAGCCGGCCGCCGGCGGGCGGGGCAGGAAGGGGCAGACGCTGCTCCGGGCACCCGAGATCCTTAACTGCAGCTTCCAAAGCCCTGGCTGATCCTAATCAGTGTGGGAAAGGAGCGCCCGGCCCGGCCCGCCGGCCGGAGACGCCGCCTCTTTTCATAAACTTTATCGCCGCCGTGCACGGCCCCTGATAAAGCACCATAAATAAACGAGCCGGAGTGTGCGGCCGTCCGGACGCTGCCTCGCGCACGCCCTGCCTCGGCCCGCAGTCCCCGGGGGAAATGAATCACGCGCCGGCTGAAAAGAGCTCCATGTTCCCGTCCTGTCCAGACCAACGCCATAAATAATACTGCGTTCTGCCCTTACCCGGAGCCCTTCGCCTTTTGTTTTATGCATTCAATAAAAAACCCAGGAGTTTCCTTTTGGCTGCCAGGCCACCCCCCCTTGCCCCGGGAGTTCGGAGTGTTATGTTCTGGGTTATGCTCTTCCCTCGGGTCAAGCTCCCCGGCCGGGGTTGGGCCTGGGTTGGGCCTGGGCGTGTGGCTCCATTATCGCAAGTCCCCTTTGGCTCTTGCATAACAGACTGCGCTGGAGCAGGGCAAGCAGGGCTGGGGAGGGGAGGGTTGACGTCTCCAGTGGCAGGCGGTGATGAGAGCAGCTCCCATAACGACGGCCTTGGACGCATGTGGATGGATGGCCTGCTGCAGCCCAGTCCTCACAGAAAACACCGCACTCCCGGGCCCGCACAGGGCGGGTGCTGCGTTCCTGCTGATTTAGAGGCCTAGGGAGAGTGCATGCCCTCACCACAAGGGAGGGAGGGACTCCTCTCCACTTACGCAATTGTGTGTTTGAAAGCCCCTCAGAAATTATTTGGCAGGTCTCCTGCTCTGTATCCTTTAGCTCTTGAAATTTGGACTTGAGTGGGAGCCCCCAAATTAACCTGTCGTGCAACTGGGTGACTAAAGTTTAAGGACAGCTCCATGAACATGAAAGGATCTAGAAACCAGGGTTGTGCAAAACAGCCCAGTGCACACGGGCTCAGTCGCAAGGCCCAGTCTCTAGCCCCAGTCTCCAGCCCAACTCAGCTGTGACCTGGCTTTGTGGCCTCAGGCAGCCACTGCCTTCCTCAGGGCCTCGGTTTCCCCATCTGTCTAATGATCTCTAAAGGGATCTTCTAGCTCTCCTACTCAGTGAAAAATAATATCCTTCTTACAAATCACTACATTGCTGACGTGTCTTGTCACAGGCCCCTCTGAAGAAATAGTTATGTCCACTTGGAAGAAACCAGGGCATGGACCTTTTCTGTAACTGACACCTCATTAGTGAGATTAGCACTAGAAATTACCCCTTGTGGAGGTCACAGAGGTTCCGGAAGCCCTCCAGCCAGAATGAAGTTGGCCTGTGAGGCAAAAAGACTTAGAAAGAAAATGCAGTAAACGATAGCAGCATTAGGTCAGTACTTCTCCGGGCCCAAGTATAAGCTGCATTGCAACAGTGGTCCTGCTCCATAAAGGAAGGACTGATTAGCTCAAAGCATCTAATCCAGAAAAGTCAAAGGTTTCCTTCAGTAGGAAGCAAGGCTGAGAGTGAAGAGCTTCTGATTGCAGCTCTGTAGATAGCTGAACCTGGGTGTCCTGATAAGATTCTCTCTGGTTTAACACTCCTGGGGAATGTGGGTAGGGAGCTAACCCCTCCAGCCATGGCCAAGAAGCGGAAATCACTCATGAAATACAAGCGAACAAAGGCCTGGTTCTTCCAGAACCCTTTCTAACACTACAACATGTCCCAGGGAACGTGCCACCCCAGACAGGCTTCACTTCCTGCTCCCTGGACAGAAGGCCACGCAGTCTTGTTTCCTTCATTTGCATAATGTCAAGAAAAATTAGTCACACTGAATTGTCATGTGTTAAGAAATATTGGCAAGAGGTTTCCAAGTGAGTTTAGCGTTGATTTCTTAAAAAGGAACAAACATTGACTCAATCATTGATGTATTATTACGTGAATGTTATCAACTCTCCGGGCCTCAGCTTTCCCATCCATGAATCATGAGGATTTTTAAGGTTTCTTTCCACTCTGTCATACTGGGACTCCAGCGTATGTGTGACTACCGTGGGGAGAAGAAGATTTTAAACTTTCCAGAACAGAGATATGTAAGGGAAACATCTAAAGGTGACTCCTCCAGAATCATTTTTGCTTTCAGCTTTGTCCACTGTTATAGAGGTTAGCAACTAGGAAGAAAACACATCAAAAAAGATAAGGCTGAATGTAAAATAATTCGGCTAACCTAGTGTAGTGGTTATGAACCTTTTACAGTCACAGAACTTTGTAGAATCTGATGAAAATCACATCTGTACCCCCAGCCAAACCCCCAATGGACATACAAATAAATACTTGTCTTTGCATATGGTTTCAGGGGTTCACAAACCCCTGCAACTGCACCCAAGGACCCTGTTAAGAATCCCTGCTCTGGAGGATAATAAAATGTTGAGCCTCTGTTTCCTAATTTGTGAAGAGGAAATACCACTCATCCCCAGCCAGCTTCATGGAGGAGAAAGAAGAGGAGAAATAGACCTGTGCTAATAAAACATGTTGATTCTCTGCCTGGTAGGCATGTAATATTGATGCACTTCTATTACCATCATCTGCCAGTGTCATTCCCTATTCTGCTTCAGGAGATGTAAATTTCTTTACAAGACAGAAGCAGCCCTGTCTGTGAAATTCCCGAAGCAAACCCTTCTGGTAAGCCAGCACTGTAAGTTTTCATACTTGCCTATTAGAACCGTAATGAGTCCCCACGGAGACCAAAGGGAAGGCTGGAGGTAGCTCTGCAGGCTCTCAAAGGGTAATAATTGCCGGGGCAGGAATGCACCAAATGATACCCTTGTGGCTTTAAAAGTCAATGTAACTTTCCAAAGAGTCCTCCTTTCTCCCAGAGTAGATTGTGATATTAGAGAAACTAACTCACTGAAACAAAAACAAGGTTTAGGGAAAGAGCTTTTGATGAAGATTTTAGGTACTATATTAAATAGAGTCAGTCCATTTGATGCAAGGAACCAAAGCTCAATTTCTATATCACCAGTAAGACGAAGAGATTGGGATTAAAATTCATGGTTCTTAATCTTCCTGGGTTTGCAAATCTTTTGAGAATCAGATATAAACTATGGTTTCTAGCCCCAGAAAATATGTGTACTAGACTCATAACTCCCACATGATTTTACTAACAATTTAGAGATTTTATAGAACCCTGGTAGTCCAGTATGGACCACTAGATTCATGCATGCTAAACTACCCACTCTCTAAGGCCTCTTCTGCCTTAATTGGCTTCAGGGCCAACCCCTTCACCATGTCTTAGCCTTTGCAAACAGAAGCAGCTGCTATGAAAATAACCGTGTTTTAAACACTCAATTTAGCTTATGTTTAGAAAGCACAGTCCAAATAAGCAGTCCTTCAGGACAATGGCATGAAATTGTAACTTGACTGTTTTTTCTGGGAGACAGGGAATGAGAAGGATGGGAGGCTTGGGTAGTGCAAGATAAAGAATAGAGTATGGTCAGAACAGGCAGACAGCACAGTGCTTGAAGAAGTGAGTGCTAAAGGTCTCGAGAAAGTCTGGGTGAGCAGGGATCTTGCCTCTGTAGGAAGTGGTAAAGGAAACTATGTTTCTCAACAGAGGGGGTTTTCCTACAGTACTTGTAGCAGACCTTACTGTTGGTCATAAATATTCACTGCCCCTCCCTGAAAGAGGATGATACGTCTGCTCCTCATTGATGTCAGACTTGGCCATGCTATTTGCCCTGGCCAATTAAATGAATGGAAGTAACAGCCATCACTTCCAGACAGAAGATCTAAGAGCCAGCCCAAAGTATACCACGCACTCTTCCTTCTCCCCTGTCATGAGGCTGGCAATATTCCAGAGCCACCGCACCGTCAGCCTGGTCCCAGCATGAAGGGGACCTGGGACAGTGTCGCAGGCAGTCTGTCCAGCCTCAGGCAGGTGCAAGAAAATACTTTTGGTGTTAGGAGCTCTTGAGATTTTGGAGTTGCTTATCACTGCCGCAGAGCCAACCCTGACTTGCTGATGGACCATCCTTTTTTGAGAAAGAAGACAGATGTATGGTCAGAATGCCCTCGCTAATCCATAGAGCTGCTGGTGACAGCACCAGCCAATGTCAGCAGGGCCACGTGCACCCTCCTCACTTTTTCCATCCTCCTCTCTCCCTGACGATGTTACCAGTAACCTCCCTCTGCGCTATGACCCAAGGGCCCTAGAGCTCAGCTAAGAGCCTTTAGCCCATCAGTCCTGCCACCTGGAGTCGGTCGAATGGTGGCTGCCAGAGAGATATCCATATCTTAACCCCCAGAACTTGTGAAGGTGACCCTATTTGGGAAAGGATCTTTGCAGATGTAACTAGTTAAAGCTCTCTAGCTTTGATCATTCTGCATTTCCAGGGTGCACTATAAATCCAGTAAGTGTCCTTAAGAGATGAAGAGGAGAAGACAGAGAAGAGATTGGAGTAACGCAGCCACAAACCAAAGAACTCCTAGGGCCACTCACAGCTCAAAGACTCAAGGGAGCCTGTGGTCCAGCTGACACCTTGCTTTTGTACTCTGGCTTCCAGAACTGTGGAGAATACGTTTCTGTTGTTTTAAACCACCCAGTTTGTGGTGATTTGCTACAGCAACCATCGAAAACTAATACTTCACCTTAGTAAAATATCTTTTCTTCATTCGTCTTTCTCTTTGATATAATTCTTAAAGGCAGAAGCTACAAACCAGTATACTAATGGACTGGGAAGAAAGCCTACCTTTCTCTCCATCACGTCCCCAGGGCAGGGCTTCAATTATGTTGAAAGGGAGGGGGAATGCCAGCTCACAAAGCCTGACTGGTCTACTTCCTTTGCAGAGGAGACACCAGCAGTGAGAGAGGCTGAATCCTTGATTATGGACTATGCAGGAAGTGATACTCTAAATAAATAGCTCCTGGAATCAAAGCTCAGGGGACGATGCATAGAATTTTAGAGTCTGGGAGATGGAGAGAGATCGTGTAGTTCAATTTCTTCAGACAGGGTTTTTAGAGGTATAAGAGAGCTTCAAGGAATTTTGTTTATGTGTTTGTTTTTTTGTTTTATTGAGGACTCTGAGGCCTAGAGAGGAGAGTGATCTGCACAGGGTCAAAAACGAGGGGCTGATTCCAACTCTTCCGTCCAGCATAGGAAGGCTCTTCTGCACAGAGCTCTGCTGTTCAGCCGCTGTGGTACTGCCTCGGAACGGGGCTTACTACACAACAGGTCTGGCTCATTTAGGTTCTTCATGAGCCCTTGGCTGTCCTAGTTTGGGGGTCCCACTCCATGTCATTTTAAACATCTAAAAATGCATACCCATCTTTTATCAATGTAATTTTTATTTTTAAAAATTTTTCTGGTTCTTTTAGAATTTTTGGTTCTGAAAGTAATTGCCCGTAAATAACTTGTTCAATGTTAGATTTTCTATCATGTTTTCAGCAAATCATCATACAAACCCAGGAAAATCTAACCGTAGATCGTTTTCAAATAAGATGAAATTTTTATGAATACTACATTCATGATTAATAAGATAGGCATCATGCTTTCTTTTGCACAAATTTGGTTGGTATTTTATTAATTTCAAGTTTGCCTCTTAATGTTCAGACTGGGAAGTATGTGGCGAAGCCATCACATGAGGGATGGTCAGCAGGTGCAGTGGGGAAGACGAGCAGAACAGGGTGGCGGTGCATGAAACGGTGAGCTACCTCGTGGTCCTGGGGCTGAGTGTAGGTAGAGAAGCACCCCAGGTAAGGCAAGACACTGAGCCAGGCACTGCCACATCCACAGTCTCCTCTAAGACTCAAAAACCAAGCTGGGGCCAGGTTACAGATGACTTCACATGACATTCTTACCCTGGCATCTTCGTTAGCTATGGGGGACATTCTGGTTCTGGATTCCTGCCTCTAAACAGCTCCCTTGATGTGCTAGGAGTCCTGTGCCTCCCCACACCCATTTCCATCTGTTTGTCTGGCCCAGAGCCGGCCGAGATAGGGCCTGCTAGGGATGGAAGGTGAGGTAGCATCATTCCAGGGCCACAGTGGCCAGGATTTATCCCCCCAGGAAATGACTTTCCTGCATTGATCTCTGCACCACCCAGGCCAGGGCACCCTTGTGGAAGGATTTCAGTCTGCATTGCACCAAATACCTGGGAGAGAGAAGAACCACTCGAGCATATATTTATTTGATTGAAAAAATAACTCTTGCAGGCTACAAACAAGACAGGTAGACAGAAGTTTCAAATGGTGCCTCCCCAACTGATTAGGCCATCACGCAATATCAATGCACAGAATAATTGTGGAAAGTCTCTAGGAATGGAAGTCAGCTATATTATAATCGCCCCCTTTAGGATGACTTTTCCAGCAATCACTCCAGATGGTAGTAGGAACTAATTACTGCCATTTTAAGCCTTAGAGCAGAAGGGCCACTCCTCCAGGATACCCAACTAGGAATGGAAGAAGCCAAGAAGACTACAACCCAGGTTTTCAGACTCAAGGAAGAGCCCAAAGAGCCCTCTTTCTGTTGAGCCTGGCAGAGCTACCACTCCAAGACTCACAGCCTTTCAGAGAATGGTGGGAACAAAGACACGAAAACTGGCTTGAAAGGGCACCCACTGGTCAAATGTGGGACAATTTACTTATCAAAATAAATAATGATAATAATGGATTGCAACCACTGAGTAAAATAGGAATCTATAACTCCACACTGATACAAATAAATAAATGGAGAGAAGAGAAAGCTTTCCTTGTGCTAAAAAGCCAACTCATAAATGAAGAAATGATGGAATTAGAAAAATCACCATTTAGCAACCATCATAGTAATAATTAATTCAGTCAAGAAACATCAGTGGATTTAAAACTAGTGAGTGAACATTGAATAAGAAAAGGGAAATTTGCATAGTTTCAGAGTACCTCCACCCAAAATTCTTATTAAGTATAAAGGGAAAAGAGTAATTTTACAATGAAAAGTCCTGACAAACACCATCTCAACTGAATGATCAAAGTGAACATCACCAATAATGGGTCAAGTTGAAATCGTGTACCACTGATCAGATGCAATGAGAACACAGCATCACTTCTGTGATATTCCTGCCAAAAATGCATGAATCTGGAAGAAACATCAGACATCCAAATTGGGGGGCATTCTGCAAAATAATCAGCATATAATATTCAAAAGTGTCAAAGTTATGAAAGTCAAGAAAAGATCGAGGAACTATTCTGAGTGAAGGAAACTAAAGAGACCTGACAACTAAATGCAACAGATGGTCCTGAATTGGATCCTTTTGCTATAACAAACATCATTGGATTAATTGTTAAAATGTGAATGGCACCTGAGGATTAGATGGTGGTAATATTTCGATGTTACTTTCCTTATTTTGATGATTGCATTATGATTATACAGGAGAATGTCCCTGTTTGCAGGGATTGCACACTAAAGTATTTACGTACTGGAAAAAAATCTTTGTACTATTTCTGCAACTTTCATGTAAGTACATAATCATTTCAAAATAAACAACTTAAAGAAAACACCCAGACCCAAGTCAAAGTGTGACTATTAAACATATTTTGGCCAGGCACGGTGACTAATGCCTGTAATCCCAGCACTTTTGGGAGGCTGAGGTGGGCTTAAGGCCAGAAGTTTGAGACCAGGCTGGGAAACAAGATCCCGTGTCTACAAAAATTTTTTTTAAAAATTAGACAGGTGTGGTGGCGCACACCTGTAGTCCTAACTACTCAGGAGGCTGAGACAGTATAATTGTTTGAGCCCGGGAGTTCAAGGCTGCAGTGAGCTGTGATCACGATGCTACACTCCAGCCCGGGCAACAGAGTGAGACTCTGTCTCTGAAAAATTAAAAACTTAAAAATTCTTTAAAAATTTATAAAAAACATATTTTTGTCATTTCTTCCAGGAAATAGTCTGCCTCTCTCAAGGACAGGGCAGTAAACTGTCAGTTGAGGCAGCTCAGTGCACTGGTACATAGTCGGGTTTGCAGTGAACGTCTGCAAATCAGTCTTAGGTCCCTCCTCATTTAAATTGATGATACCTGACTGTCACTTACAGTCAACCTTTAGTCAACAGCAGCTGTTTCATTTTACCTTTAAATCTCACCCATTCAATGAAAAAATGTTCTGAAAAACAAAACACTTTAGGGCAGGGGTGGGGAATTTTTTCATGTTGGAAGGCTGCATTAATCTAGCTGTAATCAAATAAGGCCTCATTCAAGAAACTTCAGTTAGATATACTTTAAAATATATATTATTTTGTAAAAAATTTAACTACTATGTACTTAATAATTTCCAAAAAATTAAAATTATTTGTTAATTTTAAAGTTAACTAACTTTTTAATGACTTTGTTGTGTCTGCTTTTTGTTGGAAAGCATTTGAATATTTGGTTGCAGCTTGGTGGTCCACAGTTTCAGTTCATCCTCTAGACGGGTATCAGTCATTCATGATCTTAAGGATGTCTTGATTTGGGTTGGGTAGGAGAATGTAGATTCACAGCAATAAGTGGTTGAAAAGCAAGAAAGCATTTTTCTGGCATGTTGCCAAAGGCGTGGGTATTCTACTGCATTTTTCCATATTTCAATTAGATCTTTCTTAGCATAAACAATGACTTTAAAATGTCATCTACTGAGAGCTCAATCAATTCCATCTGTAGTTCTTTAGGTGCCTTGGTGATATCAAGTAGGTGAGGCTGAAATGCTAATTAGAGTGTGATGTCATGAATCTCGAAGTCAGTGAAGCTTTCGTTGTATTCCCCAATTAATAGGTCTGTAACAGCTGTGTATTCTTCAAATGATTCGCATATATCATCCTGCTCATCAATGACCTTTGCTAACTGGGGAAAATGTTCATCTGAAATTTCCTTTTGAAGAAGTGTCTTTAAAAAAGATAGCTTCTTTTGAAATGGTTGGATTTTTTTTACCACGTATCATATATAGACTTAGTTTTACCTTGCAAAGAAATATTCAAGTCCTTTTGATTTGACATGATATCACACAGAAACGCTGCATTCCTATAGAAATCTTCTTTCAATAATTCACATTGCTGACTTTGTTCTTCATAAAATGTAACTATCTGTTCTCACAGAGGATAAACTTTTGGCTAACACCTGTCCCTGACATAGCTAGTGCACTTTAGAATGATGTGGAAAATCCACACTGAATACGTCATCATTCAACTTTAACATTTTACAAAACTGATGATGCCGTATTGCATTTGCATGAATATACTTAACAATACTTGCAACTTGCTGCAAAGTGTCACTTAAAATAGTAGCTTCAGCACAGAGATTTTGCTAATGCAAGATACAATGGAAAGAAATGAGAGCGTCTGGATCTGTTAATACTTTTTTTAAAATCTGTGCAATAAACACTTCATGTTTTCCTTTCATGGATGGTTCACCATCTGTACATTCACTCAATAAATTTACCAAATTCAGTCCAACTGCATGACATTTATCTTGAAAGTTGCTGAAGATATCTATTCTCTGTGTTCTGTTCCCAAGAGTGCCCAAAGCGAGTAACTCTTCTTAGCGAAGATAATCTTTGGTTATGACCCGAATGAAGTATGAAACCTGCACTGAGTCAGTAGTATCAGTTGATTCATCCAAAGCAACTGAATAATATACATTTTCCTCTTGAAGTATTGCATGAAGTTGTTCTGTTAAATGGAAGGCTAATTAATGCTGCCGATCAGTTATGGCTCTCCTTGAAAGAGGCAGTTGTTTGTGCTTTGAAATGTTATCAGGGTCTAACCATCCTACAACTTTGACAATGCATTCTTTCACAATTTCTACATCACTGAATGGCTTCCAATTTTTCCCGAGTATATCAGCTACCTTATGAATTGCTTCAGTAGCATTATTTCCAGGTCTTATTGCTGCTTGAAAAAATTGTCTTTGCTTTTGCTTTTTATCTTTTAATTTCTGCAATACAACCTTTTGCACCCCTCTCTCTAATTTAAAATATTTGTGGTCCTTATAAGTGTTATAATGCTGATGAGCATTGAATTTCTTTAATGTTGATATTGCAGTATCACAAAGCAAGCAAATCATC